>BMAV01023062.1:25358-41272 GCA_019973955.1 Trichonephila inaurata madagascariensis | reverse complement strand
GTTTGATTGACAGGTGACACGCCCCCTTCTATTGTTCTCCCCCTGGACCTGCTTTTACTACTTATGCCTCCCAGCAGGGAAGGAATCAGGAGCCAACGGATTTTGTTTACGATTTGTTAAAACTCCACCAAAATTTAGAATTAAGTATGTCGCAGGCGGACTTGGTAGATAACATTTTTGTTAGACACGAACCACAAGTTCAGGACTATGTGTAGGTCCGAAATCCACAAAACACGGGACAACTTTTGGAGATATTAACTAAATTTGAAGAGAGGTATTCTTACAAATCAAAACGAGGTTCGCAGAATAGTGATAATGATTAAAGACGGAGTCGAAACGAGAGTAGGATGTCTAATGTTGGTGATAATCGCAGAAACTGGAGAAATTCTGAAGTTGGGCGCAGACCAAATAATGGCAGAAATGATTATAGGGGTAACTATGCGAATGGCCGTCATGGAAATAAGTGGTTCGAGAGTAGGAATAGATTTCAGAACGATGACCGCAGATTTAACGAAAGGGGATACCAATTTCGAAAGGAAGATCGAAATGATAATTTTAATAGAGAGGACCGCAGAAATAGGGGTTCGAGTGAGAATTTCAGTCGAGACGATAGGATGCAAAGGGGATGATTAAATGTTTTGAAAGTTAATGAAGTTCAAAGTAATCAAAAGAACTCGGCAGTGGATATACCGATTAAATTTTCTGCAATATGTATATCGCACGCGGAACTTCCATATGTTCCTAATTTATTAAATGACACATTCATGAAAGCGCTATGGGACACCGGAGTGGAGAAAACATTAATATCGAAGGATATATATAAAAAATATTTTTTTATAAGCAAGTAAAAAAAATCGCCAGCTCAGGTGATCACAGCACAAGGAGCGAAATGTCAAAATATAATAATTGTAGAATTGAATATTCGAATTAGGGAGTTTGAAAAACCTTGATTGTTTCATGTGTTGACGGATTTGGAATATCCATGTATTCTTGGAGTTGATTTCATAAGTGGATCAAAGATTGTTTTAGACTTTGATCGAAAATCGTTGAAGATTCCCGATTCGCAGATAGTGAGGGTGGTTGAAACAGTTGAAGAGGAAATGTTGAAATAGAGCTGTCTAAGACAAAGTTGGAGGATAAGCAAAAAAAGTAATTACAAAATTTGCTTAGTAGTTTTAAGGTATTGTTTTTAGACAAACCAGGTCTTACTCATGTTTTATACCATGAAATTGATACGGGAGATAGTTCACCAGTAGTTTCCAGGCCCAACAGATATTATCAGCAAAAACAAGCGATACTCGATTATCATGTAGAGAAAATGTTACGAGAAGGAACCATTGTTCCAATTCAATCCCCGTACGCGTCACCTGTTGTGTTATGCAAGAAAAATAATGGGTTACCACCGGATAATCCGGAAGCATATAGATTTGCGGTTGGCTATAGGAAACTAAATTCGATCACGAAGTATCCACGCTACCCTTCCCATTAATAGATGATTTATTAACGAATATCCCCTATACGACAATAATGTCATCTCTTGATCTAAGAAGTGGATACTTTCAAATGGCAGTAAACCCCAGTGATATTGTTAAGACCGCATTCGTAGTAAAAAGTGGCACTTATGCATTTCGGCGTAAGCCATTTGGCTTATCAGGGGCGGCTCCCAATTTTCAGAAGGCAATTGACCTAATCCTGAAACCGGTAATAGAGGGAAGTTTGTGAGTGTTTACATGGATGACGTCATTATTGCGTCTCCATCGTTCACTCACCATGTTGAGCATTTAAGGGAGGTTTTTTCGTTATTTCAAGATTCAGGATTGACATTAAATAAGGATAAATGTAAATTTGGGTGCGAAGAATTGAAGTATTTAGGAGCGATTATTAGTAAGGAAGGAATCAAAACGGATGAGACAAAAGGTTCGAGCCATACTCGAGATGAAACCACCACGTAATTCAAAGGATGTATCCAAGTTTTTGGGTATGTCCCAGTGGTATGCGAAATATATTAAAAATTATGCTGATTTTTGTGAGCCCCTTTATAATCTTAAACGAAAATTAAAAAAATTCTTCTGGTCCATTGAGGCGCAGAAGGCATTCGACGCGGTCAAGGCGGTCATAACAAAGGCACCAGTTTTAAAATTGTCGGAGTTCAAAAAGCCTTTCGAGTTATTTAAAGATGTAAGTTCAATAGGTTTGTTAGCAGTTCTAAATCAAGAACAAAGACCAGTTGTATTTGCTTCGCGTACTTTGAGCAACGCTGAGAGGAATTATACGGTAACCGAAAGTGAATGTCTAGCAGTAGTGTGGGCGCTGAATAAATTCCGAACATATTTAGGATCAAGGCCTATTAAAGTTATTACAGATCACACTGCTTTAACACGTTTAACTCATGGAAAAATTTTTCGAGTAGGATGATCAGATGGGCACTCAAATTAGCGGAATTTAATATAAAATGGGAGCATAGACCTGGAACTCAAAATGCGGTGGCGGACGTTTTATCCAGAAACCCGGTTGAAAGTATAATGGGAGAAAAAGTTAATTATGCAATAATCAGAGATATAGTACTTACGTCGCGAGAACAGTTAATAACAGAGCAAAACATTGATCCAGAATTAGGTCATATCTATAGATATTTAGAAAACCCGGAAGATAACTCTGTTAATGCGACGATATGTGAGAATCTGTTCCGCGACTTCCGTCTAATTGAAGGCTTGTTGTTTTATGCGAAATACGCAACGTCGTTAGGTGAAATGCGCGTATACATTCCAAAGTCTTTAAGAAATGAAATCATGAGAGAATTACACGACAAGCCCATAGCAGGTCATTTTGCCCGATTTAAAACTTATAAAATAAGGGACGTTTGTTATTTCTCGTATATGAGGAAATTAATTGATCAATATGTCTCTACATGTTATATGTGCCAAGTTAATAATTATAAAAACGCGTTACCAGCTGGTCGATTAAATCCGATTGTATCAAATTATCCAAATGAGATAGTTACGTTAGATTTCTTAAGTCCGTACCTTACATCGAGAGTGAGACGTAATCGATATGTATTAGTAATAACCGATCATTTCAGCAAATGGGCTGAAATCATACCTCTTAAAAAGGCCTCGGCTCGTGTAATAGCGGATACTTTTTTTGATGATTTTATTTCGCGTTTTGGAGCTCCAATAAAATTAATAAGTTATAACGGTCCCCAATTTATATCCAAAATTTTTAAACATTTAAGTGAAAGATTAGGCATAAGGCATGTGAAGACTGTTGTATATAGACCTCAGGCAAATAGAACCGCACGCATGAATCGCGATCTTTTGCAAATGATTGCAAATTATGTAAATGATCAACGCGATACATGAGACCAATTCTTACGTGAGTTTGCTAATGCTATTCGTACAGCAGTGAATGAAACGACGGGAAAAACCCCTGCGGAATTATTTTTGGGTCGAAAGTTGATTACCCCATTTCAAAAATTATATAATCATGGTTTCGGACGGAACTGAGTTTGCAGTAGGAGATATTGAAAAATTGTTTCATGAAGCTAGACGAAACACAAAAACTAAACATGAAAAGTGGGAGAAATATTATAATAGACGCATGCGTGATGTACAAATTAAGGTGAATGACTGGGTCTTGTTAGAAACACACCCTTTAAGTTCAGCAGCCAACAAAATTTGCGCTAAGTTTAAAGAAAAATTTGAAGGTCCGTATAGGGTGTGTTAGAAGTAAGAAATAATAATAATGTTATAATATGGAGGTATGGAAAAAGGTTAACCGTCAATGTTGATCAAGTGAGAATATATCGTCATAGGAAATGTGACGAGATTAAGATAGGAACAGGTAGCTCGGATAGCATTAGTTCGCGTCAGGAAACGAGTAGTTGGGAAAGCGTACAACGAAGATGAAATGAGTTGCAATATGGTAGGAAGAAGGGGTCTGATGTAAAGCGTGAGTTAGAGGAAAAAGGGATAAATCTTAAGTCAAATCAACGTGAGAGACACACAGGTAGGGCTAAGATCACTACCTAGCTCTTTTTTCAATAATAAAACAAAAATTAAAAGAGAACGCCATTAAAGATTAGGATATAAACGATCTCATGGAACTTGGTCAAGTGGACCACAAAGAAAGATGCAGAAACGTGTAGACCATAAAATAAGTAAAAGACCATTGTCATCAGATAATAATATTTATATAATTAGGAAGAGGAACCGAAACGATAGAGTAGTGGTTCAAGATAGAGAAAGGTATGACCTCAGACCACGAAAGAAACAGGACCAGGAGTCCCGACCAACCAATAAAGTGAAGTCAAATCAAGCCAGTAACAGCCTAAGAGAAAACTACAGACCCTACATCAGAAAGCAGACGGGATCAAAGAGCACCCGAGAAATGAGAAGAGGAGCGAAAACTAACAGTACACTATCATTGGAAATTCTAGTAGGAGATGTTAAGCCATAAAAATCAGGTTGTATTGTTTTATTTTTTATATTCTTTCCAACAATTGGTCGGAAGAATTATTGCAAAGAAGGAAGTCTTGGGCGGTATTTAAAAATTATAATCCAAGCAAAAGTTGACACTACAATGAGTGTATTTATTTATTTATTTTTTTTTTGAACTTTTGACTTGTAAAATTTTTTTTTCTCAATCGATGGAGAAAACAATTCTAATTATGCATTTCTTTACTTCGATGTATGACTTCGCTGAGATGCGACAACTCCTTTGGTTATTTGTTTTAATGATTTATTGAAAAATGTTTGTAATTGTATAGTGTGTGTATATATATATAATGTTGTATTGTTTCACATTAATGTACATCTGGTTCAGGGAAACGCGGCGTAGACAGGATTCTAACAATAACAATAACATTAGTGGCGCAGCGCGACCGATGGGATTTTTTTGAGAGAGCCAGATGAAAGATATAGATAAAAATTTATTGTAATTTAAAAGTGATATATAATGTATAAAAATTGTGAAATATACTGGTATTATGTGAATAGATTTTGCCAAGTAACTTAAAGAGTTTTTATTTCAGGGTGACTGACCCTGAATTTTCAATAGGAAGCAGTTGTTTTCACATTGTAAATCCGACAGGATGGATATAACAAATGTTAGACAGAAGAAGATTGTAAAAAGAAGCAATTTTTTTGTAAATTCGACATGACGGATGAGGCATAGACATATTTTTTGTAAAAGTGAGAACCTACCATGATTGAAATGCATAACTGTTGGTGTTGGTCTAATTAATTGAGTAAAATTTATTGTGGCTGTCAGGAGTTTAAATTACAGAGGAGTATTAAAAATTAAATTTAAGATGAATAATGAAAATTAAAGTTTAAGTTGAATATCGAAAATTATTAGTTAAAATGAAGATTCAAGGTTAAAATTTAAATAACACTTGGAAAGTAAGGAGATTAAGACGCTCGAATAAATCACGTTTTGCTTCTTGGAGGGGATTGTGACGGACTCACGCGTCTTTTGTGTAACACAATCTCTGAGTTCTTTGACGGCCAAGATTAATGACAATTCTTTTCCAACCAAAATCCAAGAAGCAAAATGCGATTATGAAATGCAAATAAGATAGCTTTTAAAAGAACAGAAGTTTCAGTAAGCAGTATGGCAATTTAGGGAAAGTTATGTTTGGAAGAGATACTAGTGTGAATTGACGGCTTATCGTAAAGTTACAAGGATATCGAGCCATTGTTACAAGGTGCATACCATTGCACGTGCGTTCAGGTGTTTCTGTAGTGATTGAATCTTGGCTTGAATTAAGGTAGGACTGATTATTTGATATTAGGACTTGTGTAATATTATTAGAATTAAAAGTAGGCAGATAATATAATTATTTAGATAAAGTGGTCTAAATTACGCGATTCGATTTAACTATCGCTGTGTGTTTGGTTCATTACAAATTCTCACTTTTATATAAATTAATCTAAATTGTTAGAGGTTTAAGTTATATTCTTAATAAAGTCATATTAAGAATTTTAAAATGTCTATTCATTTTGAGAATCCCACACCTCTAATTCACGCTGACAGTCAAAGATATGGTCACCAAAGAGCGACCATATCACAGGGAGACACTGTTGAAAATAAATGTTTTATATTTAGAGATACAAAAACATTTGGGAAAAACGTGACTTTAAAGAAGACAACTGGTACACATCTTATCCACTTTCAGATGAACTTTCGAAGGGAAAAAAACCTATTGCTGGAACAATAAGAGAAAATAAAAAAGAAATTCCAATATAAGATATAGACGGTATACAGCTCTTCAATGAAATAACTAACTACATTCAAAGATATTTTTCCTGTTAAAAAAACAGCCAACTGAGATATTAGAAATTATAGTGGAAAATGATCTTATTCCGTGTTTTCCCAATTTCGCTCTAGCATTAATAATTTTTTTAACCTTACCTGTTTCTCTGCACAGCTTCCGGTGAAAGAAGTTTCAGTAAATTAAAAATTACTTGAGAAATAATATGACACAAGAAAGGCTTTCAGATTTGGCCATAATTTCAATTGAATCCGAAATCTCAGAAAAATTGATTTAACCGAAGCTATATTAACAAGTTTGCTCCTCAGAAAGTTATTTTATAGTTACAGTAAAATCCGGCGTATAAGATGCCCCTACACATATTCGCCATATAACACGCACACCCTTTTTTACAAAGAAACCTGAAATACACGTGTACAATGATCTTATGTTTTGAAGTCCTTTATTTGAGTAATATTTCAAGCTTTAGTAAAAAATAGTGTATTCTCAGAATTACAACCATTTAAGTTCATAAGGAATGTTATTTCTTTCACAGAAACAGTATTTCGATATATGCAAAAATCTGATCTTTTCCTATGCTCATCTTTTTGTATTTTTAAAGCTCTGATTTTTATACTCGACTTATAACGCGCACCCTTAAATTTCGATTTTATTTTGATTTAAAAGTGCGCGTTATACACTGGATTTTACGGTATAGTTGATTTCTTGGTCTTAGTAGAAGGACCGATTTATATACTTTTCGTTTCACGAGATTTGTACCTTAGAGTATTTATTTTTATTAGATTGTATTTTTTGAGTAAATTCTGTTGTTTTGCATTTATAATTAGCAAATGTTTCTTTTTATTTTAAAAGTTATATTTTTGTTAGATTATTATTTTGTTAAAGTATTGTGATATGGTCGTTATATGGTGACCATATCTTTGCTTGTCAGCGTGAATTAGAGGTGTGGGATTCTCGAAATGAATCGACATTTTAGGATTCTTAATATGACTTTATTAAGAGTTTAAATTAAATTTCTAATATATTGGAAAAACTTATATTAAGTGAGAATAAACCAAACACGTAGCTGTAGCTAAAACTGATCGCGCAACTTGGATCACTTATCTAAATAATTATATTATCCGCCTACTTTCAATTCTGATAATATTACGAGTTCTAATATCAAATAATCTGTCCTACCTTGAATCAAGCTACGGCAGTGTTTCTCAAACTGTGGGGGGGGGGGGCGGGGGGCATATCGAAAATAAAAGGTTAAAAAAAATTAATTTACTGGAATGAAAAAAAAAAATATATTTTCTGATATAATAAAAAAATAAAGATTTACATTGATATGATTTATATATATCATCTGGTGAAAAAAGGTCATAAAATAAAAGATTCTACTTTGAACGCTCATTAGCTATCTTTGATCCTATAACTAAATAAAAAAAAAATATTTTGTTTACTTTGCTGTAATCCTACGATGAGAGATTTTTTCTTTTAATCTAAAATATTACTTTTGCTGGCTTTCAAACTTACTAGTATGGTTACCTGCATTCCTTTTTTTTAGGGAAGTTGTAAATTATATAATTCTGTTGCGTTTTGTTTTCACAATGTGAAAGAGTTTTATGATACATGGATAAGCATATTGAGCCCTTTGAAGGATTAATTGACCAAGATTTATTTTTATGAGTATACTGAAACATATAATACAAAAATCGTTAATTCTGGGAATACTGTTTATTTGTTGCCAATGACCTTGACAGAGAATCCTCTAATATGACAGTCTTAATGGGAGCTAAAATGAATTGATAACATATCTCCTTTTTTGGGAGTGGCAAACGTTTTCTTAGAATCTTAAGGTACTTGTTTAGACCGAGTTCCCGGCACGACCACTATTTTTCAAAAATATTTTCTTGAACATGCTGCATTTTCCCCTATGAATAACTTAGTGGTTTTAATTGTGATGTTGTACGACTGATTATGGTTTATAAATGTAAATGAGCAGAATATAAAAAAAGAATTGGGCATCTGTGATCTCTCTGAAAGGAAATTGAAGCTGATCAAACAAGGGAAACATTTGCTGAAATAATGCATATTAATCATGTTAGCGAAAGTAAATTTGAGAAAAGCAATAAACATGAAACGAAAGGAAAATTTTCAATAGCTACATTAAGAACGTTATGAAGAAAATATTAAGCCATAAGTGTACCGCAAAATGCACTTCACCCTGTCAAAAAGACACAAGCAAGAAAAAGTTCAACAGGATATTTGTCGATCATCAAAGGACATTAAAATTACAATAACGTGAACAAAATGTGACAGTTTTGTTTGCAAATAACTTACCTGTAATGTTAGAAAAAAGTGTCTGTGATTTGTGTCCTTTATTAAGGTCACGCCTATTTGGAACAATTTAGTTCAGTTTTGTAGGATATTTTCTCAAATTATGAAAGACAGAAAAATCCTTGAAATAGGTAAGTATATTTTCTCTTAGTTAAATTATTCACTGAAATTGTGATTTTTATCTTGTATATTGAAAATAATTATAAAAAAAAAAGAATTGGGGTGCTTCACTCCCCGTGACCATTAACGTTAGTATCGAGTGCACACCTGATCCCGGGCTTTCTCGCTTTAAATATTAAAAAAATAACACAATTGTTATTCATTAGAATTTTATATTCTTTTTTATTACTTAACATTTGTTCTAAATGCTAATTCTGTGAGGCTTAAAATTACAGTTCATTCAAAACCGTTTATAATATGAGTATTCATTTCAATAAATCATTTTACATTTTTGTATACATTCTCATGCACTTGGTTTTACTCTCCTTACAATTAAGCTATTATATCAAGAATAATATATTTTATCATTTTTTTAAAAAATAAACTCGTGTTAAGAGAGGGTACTTCAGCCAGTATAAGAACAAGTTTAATAATTATCAGTGACTTCCATGGGCTTGTCTTGCAGAGCAAAGCTTTTCAAAGGAAGGCTAAAAATTAGAAATTGACACTCAGAGTTATTTTTTGATATTTAGCTCAGATCTGTATTTTGTCTTCAAAGTAGCCATCGCAGAAAATCCGGATTCACAAAGGTATGATGTTAAAAATGGTAATAGTATACGAAATGCTTTTGTTTTCAGTGCAGAAAATTCAGCATCCACCTGTATCCAGAATTCAAAGAGTGATTTATTACAAAATTGCCCTTTAATTTCGTCATTGGATGTGAAATCTATGAAGATCTCTTTTTCGGCAGTTGAGAGCCCTTCTGAAGAATTTTGAAATGGATCCCTAACCCATTCGTAACTTGCTATCAATTTGCCCTCGTCTGTGTACTTGTTGATGCTTTATTATCGTCGAATGCTCGCTGTAATTTAAAAATATATCTATGATTTTGTTTTAATCCACTGCCGTAAATACTTAATACCGTGAATTACAATTAACGCGTGAATTATGAAATGTACATTCAAGAGAAATTCGGTAGCTAATCGATTCAGCAAAGACTGACTAGAATTGTACGAGGTACAGCCTTTTTACATGTTTTGTGCAGACGTCTGTTAGGCTGCCTAGACTCACATGAACGGTCGCGAGAATGCCAGATGTAATGGATATGATAAAGAGCAACATAGATTAGGCTATTTTTTAATGGCATTTGTACTTTTAGAAATGGATCTTGAAGGAAATAAATCTTTAATTAAATATTATTTCTCAATCTGTTTCAATTTAAAAATTAGCGAAAGTATAATAACATAATTAACCTATCACTTAAAAGTATATATAATTTACTTAAAATATATATTACTTAAGAGTAACATATATAAAAAAATTTAATACTTATCTTATTAATACTGAATTAAGAACAAGTTTAATAAGTATTAGCGACTTCCAAGGGCTGGTCTTGCAGAGCAAAGTTTTTCAAAGTTTTTTAGAAATTGACCCTCTGAATTCTTTTTCTATATTTAGCTGATATCTATATTTTGTCTTTTAAGCACCAACCGCATTTTGCAATATGTTCCAATTTAAAAATTAGAGAAAGGAAAAATAACATAATAATTATCCTATTACTTAATATTTTTTTTTGCTTAAAAGTAACATATACAAAATTTAATACTTATGTTATTAATTTGTACGGTTTATAATTAAGATCGTGTATTGTAGCTTTAGCGCCAAAGTGCATTATTATTGCATTCAGTAATTTATTAATGTATAAGGGGGGGGCGATAAAAATTGTGATTGAAAAGGGGGGCGCCAGTATTGAAAGTTTGAGAAGCACTGAGCTACGGTTCAATCACTTTCAGAGAGACTGTTAGGCACGCGTGCAATAGTATGCACCTTGTAGTAATGGCTAGGAATCTGTAATCTTTGATAGGCCGTCAAATTACACTTCTATCTCTTCCAAACAGAACTTTCTCTAAATTGCCATCCCGCTTAGTAAAACTTCTGTTCTTTTAAAGGCTATCTTATTTGCATTTACCATTGCATTTCACTTCTTGGATTTGGGTTGGAAATGATTTGCCATTAATCTTGGCCGTCAAAGAACCCAGAGGTTATGTTACAGAAAAGACGCGTGAGCTCGTCACAACCCCCTCCAAGAAGCAAAACGTGATTTATTCGAGGACCCAAATGGCCCTTAAGAAATTACGTGCCTAAATTTTTATTTCTGAATCTCCTTACTTTCCAAGTTTTATTTAAATTTATACCTCGAATGTTCATTATAACTATTAATTTTCAATATTAAACTTAAACTGTAATTTTCATTATTCATTTGAAATTTTAATTTTTAATATTACTCCTTAATTTAAACTCTTGACAGCCACAATAAATTTTACTCAATTAATTAGAGCAACATCAACAGCCATGCATTTCAATTATGGTAGATTCTAACTTTTACAACAAATATGGGTATAATATTACAAAAACATTTTTTTTGCTTCTATTTATAATCTTTTTCTGTTTAGCATTTGTAATATCCATCCTGTCGGATTTACAATGTGAAAATAACTGCTTCCTATCCAGAATTCAGGGTCTGTCTCCCTGAAATAAAAACTCTTTAAGTTACTTGGCACAATCTATATTCACATAATACCAGTATATTTCACAATTTTTACACATTATATATCACTTTTAAATTACAACAAATTTTTATGTACACACTGCATCTGGTTCCGCCACAAAATTCCCACTGTCTCGCTGTGTCGTTAATGTTATTATGTCTACGCCGCGTTTCCCTGAACCAGATGTACCTTAATATGAAACTATATACATATACACACACTATACAATTACAAACATTTTTCAATAAATCATTAAAACAAATAACCAAAATAATTGTCGCATCTCAACGAAGTCATACATCGAAGTAAACACATGCATGATTACAATTGTTTTCTACATCAATTGAGAAAAAAAATTTTTTTACTTCCTTCTTTGCAATAATTCTTCCGACCACTTGTTGGAAAGAACATAAAATGAAACAATACAACCTGATTTTTATGGCTTGTCTCCTAATAGGACTTCCAGGAACAGTGTGCTGTTACTTTTCGCTCCTCTTCTCATTTCTCGGGTGCTCTTTGATCCTGTATGTTGCCTGATGTAGGGTCTGTAGTTTTCTCTTCGGCTTTTCCTAGTTTGATTTGACTTCACTCCATTGGCCGGTCGGGACTCCTGGTCCTGTTTCTTGCGTGGTCTTAGGTTATGGCAAGCACTATCTTGAACCACTACTCCATCCTTTCGGTTCCTCTTCCTACTTATATAAATATTATCTGATGACAATGGTCTCTTATTTATTTTATAGGGTACACGTTTCTGCAACTTTCTTTATGGTCCACTTGACCAAGATCCATATTATTGTTTATATCCCACTCTATCCTGTCGTTTACTTTTAATTTTTGTCTAATTACTGGAAAAAGAGCCAGGTAGTGATCTGATAAGTGGTCTGCGCTTATCAGCCCTATCTGTGTGTTTCTCACATTGATTTGACTTAAGATTTATCCCTTTTTCCTCTCACACTTTATATCAGACCCTTTCTTCTTACCATATTGCGACTCATTTGATCTTCGTTGTACGTTTTCCAAATTACTCGTTTCCTGACGTGAACTAATGCTATCTGAGCTACCTGTTCCTATCTCAATCTTGTCACATTTCCTATGACGATATATTCTCACTTGATCAACATTGATGGTTAACCTTTTTCCTGACCTCCATATTATAACATTATTATTATTTCTTATTTCTAACACTCTATACGGACCTTCAAATTTTTGTTTAAACTTAGCGCAAATTTTATTTGCTGCTGAACAAGGGGACACGGTACCCTGTACACAATTTCGTTTACTTAGATAATTACAAGAATAAAATTATATGTACTGTATTCGAACACATATGTAATAAACATTTCATAGGCAAAATACTATTTTTAAACAAACAATAATTTTAAAATTATTTCAAATTATTAAAATTCCTACTACTTTTACAAATTTAAATATTTTTGAACCATTTTTTTTTCTCATATTCCTGGAAGTATTTCCCACAATTCTGTGCATGGGATTGGTATTATGAGAGATACTTTCATTTTTAGAATTTTTTTTCTCTTAGACACTATAAAAAACAGTAAAAAAACAGCTATATCTAACTTTATAGATTTCTAAAAAAATAACTGTTCATCTAAATACTTATTCCATGCACAGAATTATTAAACATATTATATTAAACAACCAGAAAAAGTTTCAAAATTATATAGTGAATATAAAAAAAGCCTTAGCATTTTAAACACATGATCATCATGAAAAATAAGAAGCTGAGAAAAAGCAATTTAAAGTTTTTGAAATATAAAAAATAATTGAAAGAGCTAAAATATAGTATCCATTCTAATATATATTAAAATTCAAGTTGTACAAAGTGTTTTTAATGCAAAATTCATCCTGAATTAGCACATATTAAAAAGTAAATAAATTAAGATTAAATGGAATGAAGTGATACAAAACAGTAAAAAAAACAGCTATATCTAACTTTATGGATCTTTTAAAAAATAGTTCTTCATATAAATCCTTAAGCTATGCACAGAATTATCAAGCATTTTATACAAAACCAGGAAAAGTTTCAAAGATTTATAATGAATACAAAAAAAGCCTTAGCATTTTAAATATATGATTACGATGAAAAATATAAAGTCGTGAAAAATGTTTAAACTTTTGAAAGTCAATAAAATACATGAAAGTAAACCTTGGCCTTCATTCTTACATATATTACAATTTAGGTCATAGTAAATATTTTAAGACAGTAAAATATGTCCTAAGTTATTAAATAAATATATTAAAATTAAATGCATTAAAATATGTATCAAATGCACTAACAATTTGTTTTGAAATTATAAAACATTCATTTTAAGTTCATATTATAATTATAAATAAATATTAAAAACCACCCCGTTCATATATAATTCCTTCTTTTTTAATAAATAAGGCGTTTCGCCGCTTTTTTGCTAACGCAATTTTTTTTCGAGCAATTGCGTACACTGCCAATCTTTTTCTTTTCCTCTGGTAAACTCTACGATAGTCTCGCCAAACAGCTAACATTTTTGACTGCTTATTTGAAGCAAGCCCATTTTCCTTTTGCAAATTTTCTAATGATTTTTTTGTACCAAAATTGAATTCACAAACTGCAATAGTTACTCGACGTAGTGTCGCTGACGTTTCTTTCGAACATTTACCCCATATGATGCTGTGAAGGCTCTCGTTTGCATTTTGTGTCGCACATCTTATGCATCTTTGAAGGAGTTCATTTGAAGCTAATCTTTGATATATTGGCATAATTTTGGCTAAATGAGCTTCCTTCAAGGGTGTCTTCACATGCTTTACGTGAGGACCTGGTACTTCACCACGAGCAAGAGCAGCCTGGAAAAAGCACCAAGAATCTTTTCCAGTTGGACATTTAAAATGTTGAGGTTTTTGGTCCGTTGATATACTATGAAACAATGTTGCATAAATTGCAGTTTTCATTGCTTCTACGTCACCTTTGTTCGAGCGAATGGCATTTTGATAGTAACGTGACAATTTTTTAATTGTCTCTTCCTTTAAACTGCCACGGGATTTCCCTCCCAAGGAAACACCTCTTGCCCGCCATTCTTTAACAGCTTTTCGTAAAGATGTACCTAGCCTCTTGCTAACATGGTTTATGCACTCTTCTTTCTTTATTTTTATCTCAGGACCATAAACTTCCTTAGTATTTAAATACTGATATGTTTTTGCATCACCATCTGACAATAGTGTCGTGTATCGAAAACCATTATCTTCAGATCTTTGCCATAATTTAAGAGCAGCCTCTTGTTCCATGGCACAAGATGATCCTATGTGATTGATTGCACATGAAGATATATGGCCTTCATACCACACATGAAATTCTGCTGAATTTTCTCCCAAACCAGATTTTGCGTGTTCACATTCAATACAGCGTTTTGACATAATTTCAAAATTCATGACAAATCCAGTAAGAAGGTCAATCACGCAACCTACACCTATTTGTGATGAATGTCCCCGAGTCAACCAAGTACCATCAAAAGTAACATCTATATTAGTAATGGCACTATTATTTTGATAAGCGCTTTTCACCTGATTTCGAACATCATTCAAGCTTTTTTCTGTAGATCTAACCAGAGATTTACATAACTTTTTTTTAGAAGTATTGAATGTTCTGCTTGAGGGTAAATCCATATTCATTAACATACAAAATTTTTCCATAGCTAAATAGCCTTTCCCAACACTTAAAAATGATTGCACCATGCGCATGTTTATGTCAAATGATTGGCTTCCATTACCTTCACTGTCAGAAATTCGTCTAGATGTAAAGTTACTTGATTTAATTATATCGCAAGAAGTGCAAAATACAGAGATTTTTCTAGAAAATCCAAGCTTTTCACCAATGTCAATTTTTAGTGAATATGATTTGCAAACATCACACAATAAGTTTTTTAAAAGTCCTTTTAAAAACTGTACATCCATTATCACATAATGAGGAGCTTCAGAATTTTCATTACAATTTAAATTGTTCAAGCAGCTGTCTTCTAAAGTTTGGTATCTCATATTTCTCTTTCTGGTAATGCTGAGGAAATAGAAGTTTTACCTTTGCTAAAAATATCAGTTTCATGACTGCACCATCTCTTCTTAGCTTTTTGTTTACTAACAAGACTTGCTTGCTTTCGTCTAGGCATGATGAATTAAAGTTTACTTATTAATAAAAAGATATTCAAACGAATATTTAAAATTATAAAGAAATGAATTGATTATATAATTGGCTTTGAAAAAAGCCTTTTGTTTTGAGACATAGCCATCCTGCGATAGCCATGTCTTACGTGATCCGCGTAAGCTAGAGGTGTGGGATTATCTAAAAGATGAGACATTTTGGATTCTTAACACAACTTTTATTAAGAATAACTTAAATTACTTAATTCTAAATAACAACTTTCTTAAAGTGAGAATAAGCCACCAATTAAACTTAATATTCAAGTCAGATCGCACAACTAGATCACTTATCTTAATTATAATAATTTAACTGTCTAATCTAACTTCCTATACAAAATATTACCTTTTATAGAGACACCTTCCTTCCTAGGTTGAAAATATTCCTATTATGTTATTTGTAGGAGAGAATACACAGGCTTTCTTAAATCCTT
>BMAV01023061.1:0-14936 GCA_019973955.1 Trichonephila inaurata madagascariensis | reverse complement strand
ACAAAATTAGAATAATTCTTCGAAATCAAAGTTAGTGCTTTTTAAAAAGCCCCTTCCCAGCCTCCAATAGCCCACCTCCACAGCACCACCTCATTGTTTCCACTCGTCACCCCTCCTCTCCCAACCAAAGCTGCAACCCCCCAAAACATCGAATAACCAGATAGGGTTAAGACGCTGCCCAAAATCAAGTCCCTTTCCCAAAAAATCATCCGTCAATCATCCGCGTCAATCAACTATTTATTAAAAAGTAGCAGAAATAACATTTTTCTTTATTGATCTACGTAGGAATCGACTTAAATTATTTTATATATATTACTTGTTAAATAAAGAACTCTGATTAGCTTTCAAAGTATGTTTTATGTGGTGTGGTATGTGTGTGATAAACAAAAAAAAAATTAATCCAACACCTCATGTAGAAAGGAAAATGGAAATTTGCTAGGAAAAAAGCTTTCTATTTTGACATTTAATATTGTGATTCTCTCATATGTTTATACATATTTTTATTAATTGTAACCATTTACTAAAAAGAGAGACTAAACTAAAATTCTCCTTAGTTGACTTAAGTAAAATTGACTTAAAAAAGTTTTTTTTTTATTACTTGTGTTAAAATTATATTTATTTGCATAATGTATTGTATCACACAAGTGTGCACTATATCACTGGTTGATGAGCTTGCATCTCTCTTACGCTATTTTGGCGCTTAAGTTTTAACAAAAATTTTAAAATTTCGCAATCTCCATTTAATTTTTTTTTTTTTTTTTGGAGTTTGCTCCCTAAGAATCGATTTTCATATAAAGACACCGGTATGGAAATTTTATGAAGAGTGAAATTTGTACAAGCGTTAACAAAAAAGTGTTACGCTGTGTTCTGCGCATGCGTTGAATCACTGTTGTATGAAAGGAGGCATTTGAGTACTGTAGCGGTAACTCAATAAGTTAGTAGCTGCCTCCAAACAGGAGTGATCCATATGACTAGTGGTCATGTTATTGGGCGTCAGATCCATAGGTCGCCGGTTCTGTACTGCAGATAAGTATTACCACATACTGTTGAATAAGCATAAATTTTAAAGAAAAGGGGATCGATTTAAAAATGTGTTTCAAACTATAATAAATATCTTTTATTTTAAAATTTAGTCTTGTATTTATTTTAAAAAATCCACAATATTTTCTTTTGGACATTTGAACTTTTTGTTTTTTTTCCCGAAAAATTAATTTTTTTTTCGCCCTTAACAAACGGGTTTCCACGGAAATTGGGAAAAAGATTATAAATAAACAACATAATTTCAAATCAAAAATTTTATGATTATTATAAAAAAAAATAAATACGTTCGTTTTTTAAAATACACTTTACATTAGGTACATTTTCCTTTTTTTAAAAAAAAAATTTCTTCCTTTTGTCAAATCCTCTTAATTTAGGGAATTTTAGGGAAAAGAAACAATTAAAAAGAAACAAGTGTTGAATATTTCTATGGTTTTAAAAATTATATATATATATATATATATATTTTTTTGGGATAATGAATGTGCAAAATTGAATTTTTAAAAAATCTATTTTATTATTTTTTAAATTCAAAATTATTTTTTTGTTATATATATATATATATAATATATATATAGTAGCGGCAACTATTAAATTTAACTTTTTTATTGAATGTGCGGGTTTTCCTTCATAGGGAGAACACTGGAATAACGTGTTACATCGTTTTTAACAGGCATAAGAACCCCAACTTAGGGTAACAACGATATTTAAATAGGGAAAGTCAGAAGAGATAGTGAACTGGCAAATTCCCCTAAAGCCATGATTTTTGGTGTTATCCAGGATTCTACTTCTTTTGTCCTTCTAAAAAGAGGTGGTACCAAGTCTATAGGGAAGGTTAAGTGTCTGTAAGGGAAAAGCTGACGAAGTGTTGCATTCATTTTGCACTATGTAACTTTTATGTTAAAGGTTAGGAATATAAATGTCTTTTTTTATATTACATATATATAATAATAATAATAAATGTGAGCATTAGCATATACGGAGGGGTATTCTAAACTACTAAAGAAACAATATCATGCACTTCCCCTCATACTTGGTGGCGATTTCAATAATGATTTTGATAAAGATGAATGTGACTGAGATTAGTAAAATTTTTAAAATCATAGCTTAATTAAGATTTTTTTTTTTGGTAGGGCACGGGGGATGACTATAGGTATGGTGCAAAAATTGATGCGATGTGTTCACGACTCGTAAGTTATGTATCTATCGACTTTCACGTATCATACTTTAGTTACCACAAGCCTCTTGTCACAGTGATAATTAATGACGAGATTATTAATGTAATTAATACTGAAAGTGATATTAATAAGGAAGTAGCTCAACCTTCTTAACAATGTACTCATATACTATGAGTAACATATATTTATGTAACATAATTTATGTTTATTATAATTATATATATATACATATATATATATTACTGAATCACAATATGAAAAATGTAAATAGAATAAGGAAAATACATAATACATATAATAAAATATATAAACTTAGTATTATATGGGGGCCCCTTTCCCCATTTACCCTTTTTTCCTACTATATAATCGACACCCGTAAAAAGGGGAAAACCCCAGTCATCCCCGACCGATACCATATTTTTTTTTTTTCAAAATTAATATAGGGTAATCCGAAGAAAGAATGAAATTGGAAATTTGAGTTACTTGAAAGGATTTACATTTTAACAAATTAGGACAGTTTTCTGTTAGGCTTGGAAGGGGATATTAATTATGCATTCAATATTATCTACCTTATAAATATAATCATTTTAAGAAGTTTGTGTTACATTTAAATCTAAATAACATTAATTTAAATACATGTTTATCATTCTAAGACGCTAGCATTCACATAACTTTACTATTTATCATTGATTTTACAATAGTTTTCAAGTTCCTTCTCTCGATTTGGTTTTTTAAAAGTTTGTTGGCAAACTCTCATTTGTTTTCTTTACTTTCAAAATATTAAAAATAAATTTACTTTTTTTTTTTTTTTCAAAACTTCATTTGAAGGAACAGTCTTGTAAAAGATGAATTTGTTTCAAAAACCTACAGTGAATTATTTTCCCTCTTACTATTTTCTGAAAACATGATGTGCTGTGTCAAAATACATTAAAGCCCATCCTAGATCATATTATCTTGTTTACGGAAGCGAGAAGGAATTTATTTTTCCTTTTCTCTTTTGCTTTCTGATCAGCAATGATAACCACTGCTCTAGAGTTATGCACAACACGTTATTATATTACGTAAACGTGTCACTCACCGGCAAAAAAATGTTGAAAGGCATTTTCGCTGAAAGAACGGGAATAGTTATTTCTTCTCAAAACTGGCCTTCTCCTTGACTTTATCAATAACGAAAACATGTAGTTTAGTGCCCGTTTTAAAAATAAGAAGTGCATCGTGTCTCAACAAATTTTGTGACTTTCAGTATTTCTTCCTTCTCATTATTTACAATACAGTTCTCTTATAAAATGCGTTATTTACAAATGCATTTTCTTTCATATCAAGCCATGATTTTTTTTTCAATTTTTGCAAATAATGATTTAAAAAAAAAAACTAATTAGATAACTGAAAAGATATCAAAAAGAGTGAAGGAACATTTACTGAGTATTCAAATAATGTTTTTTATTGTTTTTTTTTCAACATTTATGCTAATGAATTAACTTGTCAGAGGTTTTGACATGCAATACTAATAATGGATATTTAACCTGCGCTCACTCGCGTGGGGTGTTCTGTACACCCCAACAACAAGAAAAGCCTTCTAGGATTATAACAAGAATGCGCAGAACCACGACTTTTTCTATAGCTGCACATTTTAGGTTATTGAACCTTCAGGCCTGATGCAATCATTCCTATTGCGATTGGAATGTAAAGACCCCAAAAAATTTCTTGGGTTGAGAACACCCCGAGTGGTTGGTAATATTTTCACTAAGGATCTAAAGAGTACGTTTTCTCTTTTGTTTATATTTTTTTAAATTTATTAAATGCACAATTTTATTTAAAAAATTTTAATAATTGCGCAAAAATAAAAATTCTTTAAAAAAATTGTAAAAATATATTTTTTTAAAAAATAAATTTTTCAAATTTTCGAAATTATGACAAAACTCCATGGGAAGGAGAAAAAATCGATTTGGGCGTTAATTAGATATTTAAAAAGATTGGCAAGTTGAAATAATGAATTCGATGACTGTGTTATTTTTTGGGAAAAACTATTTGGGGATGAAACTTGAAATTGTAAATTTTTTTTAATATAGGCAGTGTTGATATCACTGATAAATGTGCATATAAGATAAATTTTAATATGGGTCCTTGGTATTGCGAATATTTTATCATCCCCCAAAACCCCAAACCTCGCGCTGGGGGTTCTGTACACCCCCGCAACATAAAAAACCTCCCATTATTTGAAAAAAAATGTGCAGAACCACAATTTTTTTTTTGTAACTGCACATTTTTGGTTTGAACCCTCTTTAAGGAACGATTGGGAAATTTTAAAGACCCAAAAAATTTATCTGGAGGGGTAGAACTCCCGCGAGAAGTTGAAAAATTTGTATACAGTCTGCTCGAATGTTTGAAAAAGATTAAAATTTATATTTTCTACTATCATTATCTATTAATTATAAAAATATATTTATTACTGGTATATGCGTTTTATACTGGTTTTATGAAAAAATATAAAATTATGTTTTTAAAATGAAAATTTTTTTTATGTTTAGTTTAAATTAATTTAGTTTTATATGCAATAAATTTAATAATTTTATTTGTATAATACAAAAAACATCTTGTACTTTATAAATATGTATCATAATGACTTAATTTTATTTTCATGATTAAATACACGTGTTAAAAGTTTTGGGTGTTCTCTACACCTCGCGAGTAACGACGGTAGCAAAAACAGGCGCGACTGACCGCGGGTTAATACTACAGAAATTAATGACTCCATTGTCTATCATTCGGTTCTTCCTGAAAAAAAAACAAGACGTTCAAGATTATTAGAGGAGATTAGAATGGATCTTGTGCAGCCACAGTGGGATATGAGATTGGAACTCCCAGACCTTAACAAAACACTCAAAAGAAGCTTTACTGTCACAGAATATATTAAAAAGAGTATCAATCTACCCAAAAAGGGAGCGTTGCATTGTTTGTCCACAGGTAAAAGATGTAAAAATTACTTGTTTTTGTCTTCAATGTAAGAGCAATATATGCTTAAAGCATATGAAATGCTGTCTACTCTAAATGTTTGGAAAATGATTAAAATATTATTTTCCTACTTTTTACTATCCTTATCATTAATTATAATGTATATCTATTAGTGGTACATACGTTTTACTTGTGGTTTATGAAAAAATATAAAATTGTGTTTTTAAAATGAAAATTTTGTAGGTTTAGTTTAAATTAATGTTAGTCTCATTTGTAGGCAATAAATCTAATAATTTTATTTTTATAATACAAAAAACATCTTGTACTTTATAAATATATATCATAATTGAGACTTAAAACTTTCTTCATATTTAAATACACAAGTTAAAGCGTATGGGGTTTTCTCTACACCCTGCGAGTAACGACGGTAGCAAAAAAAAAGGCGCGAGTGACCGCCGGTTAAGTACGGTACCCAGTTTGTCTTCAGGTAAATATGTAAAATTTTGAAGAGTTAAGTACACACAATAATGAATAATAGCATGAAAATTACAAAAAAAGACGAATTTCCTAAAATATTTTTTCTTGGATTTTTTTACGCATGATAGCCTTCTGTTTCTAAAAAAAAAGGTTACATCTTCTTAGGTTAAGAGCTTTGAAATAAAAAATGAATTATTTTTTTTAAAAAAAAATTTTGTAAAAAAGTGTAAAAAATGATGCAATGTACTTTTAAAAAATAAAATTATTATTACAAAATCTGCCATTGTTTTTTCTAAAAATATATATTTACTTAAAATTATTTGTATACATCTTGAACTATAAGAATGTTGAATCCACTTTTTAAATTTGTCAAAAAAAAAAAATTTAAGGTTCAGATTCTAAAATATAAAAAAAATTGCACAAACTAAATTATTTTCTTAAGAGACAAACTCATTGTATCTTAACGGATTGGCATACATATTAAATTTACACTATTTCAATTCCAATAAAATTAACAATAGATAACAAGAAAAATTTAAAACAGCCTTTAATAGCACAACGTGTAACAGATAAAAATAAAATTACTTATAATTCTTATCATTTGGTAAGCAATTACAAATGAAAAATGTTTTTCCTGTATTACAATTTCAGTTTTTTCTCTCTTTCAAACGTATCACTTAGCCACAAACAAATCTCAATAAAGTATTGAACTCATTTTAAAGAGGAAATTAAATCATATAGACGGGAGATGTCAGTAGTGGTCGAGATGCCATGATGTCTTAAGTTAAATTTTAAAATTATTGTTCATGATTAACATATTTACAAATTATTTACATATTATTTAAATGAATAACTTTCATGTCTTATTTGTCCAAGTTATCTTGCTCGTGGACTTGAGGAATCATCGTTTTTTTGACGTATCATGGCGTCTTCTCTTCGAGCGTCTAACAACAATATGCACGCTGTCAGGCGTGCGGATCTTTCCCAAAGGGCCCGCACCACATACATGTGTGTTCTCGCGTGTTTATGTGTGTATGTGCGTGTTGCAGTTATTAGGCTATTTTTAAAGTAAATTTTGGACAGTCATTTATTTAATTAAATTCGCTTGACTGATAAAGATAACTGTTTAATGAATTAAACTTAAAAAATAAATCACAATAGAACCTCTGTTTGACACCATTATTTGATAAAATAGATTTATATATATATATATATATATATATATATATATATATAGGTTGTCAAAAAAGAAATCCATTATTTTTTGATAGATGGCTATATTGTCAATATCTCGTGAAGTATCGATCAAACAATTTCAAATTTATGCTCGTTGTCAAGGTGCTATTTCATACAATGATTTTGCTGTTTTTTGTTTAGTCCTCTCGGTTGTGAGTTACAGGGTGTTAAAAATGGAAGTGAACAAAGAGAAAATTTGGTACATTTTACAGTTTTTCTGTGATAAAGGCGAAAATGCAAGCCAGTCGGCTGGAATTGTGAATGGTGTTTATGGTGCCGATACTGTAACAGCTAATTGCGTGCATTTTTGGTTTCGTCGATTCCGTTCACGCATTTTTGATGTTAAAGATACTCCTCGCACAGGCAGGCCCATTGTCCAAAATGTCGATAAAATTCCTGAAATAATCTAAGTTGACCGGCATGTTAGTAGCCGTAGCATCTCCCAGGAGCTAAAGATCGACTATAAAACAGTTTTAAAGTCTTTGCGTAAAAGTTAGATTCAAAAAGAAGCTGGATGTTTGGATGCGACACCAATTAACATAAAAAAAACTCAAACTCAACTTTAAATATATGTGTTTATTCCTCGATTCTAAATTTAAAAATGAATCCGTTATGGAGCTGAAGTCGTAACTGTTTTAGCATAATATCATATATCTCTGATGTAATAAAAAGTAGTTTTAATTCTTAATTTTAAATATAAAAAAATCTAGAGAAGAGCTGTATATTGATAACAGAAAAGGATGGAGAATTATATATGTAGGCCCAATCTCTAATTTTTGGTTTGCCGGTATGGATGCGAGAGTATTTCCGAAAAGGAGGGGCTCTCATAAAAGTATATATCTGGGGTGGATCAGACAACACCAAACTAAATCACCCAAAAGACTGGCGCCCGTCGTAGCCGAGTGGTATAGGTATCGGATCGTGGCGTTGCCTTGTTACGAGCTCGAGCCCAGTACCACTAAAGACCCGCCGTGTAGGGCAGCGATGCACGCTAAATCTGTCGAGATCTGAAATGTCCTCCCGTTGGTATGGTGTGATAGTAGGGGTGCCACCTCAGGTGTCGTCCACGTCACTTGACCATGGTTCAAAGTTACGTAGCCCATCGCCAAAAACCCTCGTGTAGCTGAACAGTGCGAAGTTATTATTCAATCAATCACCCAAAATATACTTTTTATATCTCCCAGCGTGTGTGTATGGGATGTAATTGAGATTAAGGTGTTTTTAGGGAGTTCTGATGACTTTACTGCCCTGAACAAGGAAAATTTTACATAGCACACAAAACTATTTTCCTTTTATTATTCGATTTTATGGATAAGCAACAAATGTTCACTTCTTAATATTAAATAAGAAGGCGAAGAGAGGAAATGAAGTGAGAAGGAAATACATAAATCAAGTTTTATATAATTATAGTCTTATTATCCATTAAATTAATGCCTCGACCAGAAGCTAAATCGGAAGATATTGTGAATTCTTGCAAATATTGTTCATTTATTTTAATAAGAATTTCATTTTTAAGTTTACTAGAACCAAAAGTGGCAAAACTAAGACTCCTTAAATTTGAGAATTATATCTCTTAAAAAAAAATTTTAAACAATTCTTAGATTTTTTTATGTGTGCTAAATAATAACACATTAATATTTCTGTAGTACTACAAAGAAAGTTTTTTCCCCCATTTAAATGTGTCTTTTCACATTAATTTAACTAGGAAATATTTTAAGAAATCTCATAACACAGGCTTTTGTTTAAGTACCATTTCTTATTTTTTATAAAATATTGTTTCTTAAATCTGTGCAATATATTTTTCACACGTATATAAAACAATACAAAAAATACACTGAAGTGCTACATTAAGCATAGCAAGGGCTATGCAAATTCTATAGTGCTGAGAATCATTTATGCACAAGTGACGGAGCTGTGGTAACTGCATATGTAGCGTGTACTGTGTTTGTTCTGAATTAGATGATGTATTTGCCCGTATGGGTATACTGCCTGTGTGACGAATTATAAGCGAAGCAAATATCCATAATTATATCGAATCGAAACGAGTGTGTATCCCTGCGAAATAATTAGACAGTCCACAATAAGTAGTTCCATGAGATAATTTAAGTAATGTTTAATTAAATACGAAGAGTGCCACGACTCGGTTTACATTCTATGATGCAAGTTACACACTAACGATAATTACAATTTTGATTCAGAGGTGCGCACACCAGCGCCCTCGTGTGGCCAATATTTCGGCACAAACCCCACCGGTGTGAGCAGAATGTTCACCCAGTAAATATCAAAACACAATTAATACAAACAATTATTCAAATACAATTCTAACAAAGAAAATATTGATATACAATACTACTACTCAAAATCTAAATTATACATATTACAAAGAAAAAAGTAAATAAACATTAAAGTACACAAATATAATGAAATTTAAAGATGACAAAGCTTCAATTGACAAATTAACAAATACTAGAATACATACCTCAAGCTTTCTCAAAAAAATAAATTTAAGGGGACACAGTATGACACATCAAATGACCAAAATCGGTCAAAAAAACAAATTTAATTTTTTTAGCCTAAATTTTTTTTTATATAAATTTCTCTATAACCTCACAAATTTTAAAAGCTCTAAACTCTTAAAAATCCAATATGATAGATTTTGCATTTGTTTTTATTCACATCCCTATGGCAAATCAAAACTTTAAACTGCCGTATCTCAGAAAGATAAATTAACTATTTTGTCTTCATTTAAAATGCTAAGGCTTTTTTTTCTATTGCGCCTAATGCTTTGAAATATTTTTTTTACCTATTTCCAATAGTACACGTAACAAAAGTTGGTATGCATTTTTGAATCAAAGCAATATTTATTTTTTAAAAATAATTAAGCTCAGAATTTATACATTTTTTAAGGAATTTTCAATAAACATTCATAAAAAGAAGTATTGTACAAATACCAATCACGTTAACGCAAAATCCATACCAACTTTTATTATACATAGTTTGACGTACTTGTAAATCAAATTTCATGCGTGTACGTCAATGTTTGTAGGAGGAGTAGCATTTTAAAATAACTTCAAAAATTTCAAGTTTTTTCCTTAAATAATTTCATGGCTAGATTTTTATGAAAGTTTGAGCACAAAATATGTTTAAGATAGTATACATACATAGGAGGCAACCAAAAAATATTAAAAATCCTTTAAATTAAAAATTTTGCGTAAATCAAAATTACGTCCCCTTAACAGAGATTAATTAATGTGCTATCTCCCTACCATTAATCTGAAAAATATAAACAAAATTAGTTTAAGTATACTCTTCAATTTCCAAAGGATACAGCAATTGAATGGATTTTTTGAAGAGACTGATCTAAGACAAGATCTAAAATTATTGTCTCTTCCAATAAATATTTCTTTGATTATTCCAAGTTTCCACAATAATTTTGATTTTGCATTTCCTTCAACAAGAACTATGTCATTTAATTTTGAATTCTTATGAACAGATGATGATTTAAAATTGTTAACTGTTTTTATAACTGGAGCAAATACTGTTATTTCCAATGTCTTCAAAGTCGTTTTAAGAGAAGAGTTCAGTAAGTCTTTCTTTTCTTGTACGACTCTTTTGCCGTAGTGGCGTCGATCAGTTCAATGAAATGCATAGGATATTTAGAGTCACCATAACCTAACTCGAGGAAGTGGGCTAGTGTGAATGGTTCCGGCTATCCTGGATCATTCTACACGTATGTGAGTGGTCGATGATTTACAATGACTTCACCTTCTGAAAGTATCGTTGATAGTTCTTCAAACGTTAGAAGTGCCTTGCGAAGTATTTTATGCAAATGATCATTTATAGTCTTAACAAGACATTCGTAAAATCCACCCCACCAAGGCTCACGTTCAAACATGAACTTCCAGTGGATACCTTTATCTGCGACAAAATTTTGAAATTCACTGTCTTTCTTAAGGCTGCTGAATCGATTTAACAAGAGATTTCCTCTGTTGGGTAACTGGATATGCACACTAGAACAATGTTCTAATTCTTCCGAGCAGAGCTCAGAACCTAAACTATCTGGGTGACGATTTGGCCAATGATCGGGTGTTAGTTTAAGCCAAGGTGGGCCGTGTTACCACAGCTCATTCTGTGCTAACTTGACGGCAGATGTATCATACGAAAGGAGTTCAGCAAGGTTGTCCTTTCCTGACAGTGTCCCCAATTTCGATTGGATCAGAGAGTTGATTGTACCCCTGGACACGGATTTTGAACGTAGGTTTGAACGCTGAAGAATCGCCACGTATCCAGTAGTATGAAATGAGAGAATCGGTCCACTAATATATGTTAGCATCAAATTTGAGACAAGATGATACCTGTTTGGCCAATCTAGATGACAATAAGGCTGCTGTCAGTTCAAGACGAGGAAGCGTCCATGACTTCAAATGTGCCACACGACTTTTGGTGCGAATAAAACTAGTTTTGATTTCGTTATTACAAGTAACAAATCGTAAGTACAATATTTTTCCATAAGCTGATTTACTCGCGTCGGAAAAACAATGTATTTCAAACTTTGATATTTCTTTATTTATGTCACCTAAATAGAACCGTGGTATCTTTATCTCAGTCAAGCCCTCCGCTTCGCTACTCCACTGCTGCCACTTGTGTCGTAGATTTGAGGGAAGTTCAGAGTCCCAGTCCCAGAGTCCAAAGATTCTGAAGTAGGCATTTCAATTTGATAACGAATGGGCCAAGAATTCCAATGGGGTCGAAGATGTGACCAACCACACTCAGAATATAAATCTTTTCAATTCTCCTTTACGTGACATAAACTTCAATATATCCTTTGGATCGAAATAAAATAAACCTTTTCTGGATCTCAAGCAATTCCTAAAACCTTAGTTGGTGGTCTAAGATCAATAACACTAGCTTCAGAGAATTCCGTTTCGACATCTTCTTGCTGCCGTAACAAATTAAGTTGTTTCGAATTACTTCGTCATTTGAGCAATAACATGCCTGCGTCACTGAATATTTGAAACACTCCAAAGTAGTACGTAGAGAGACCGGAACATTATTCTGACCATAAATGAGGTCATCAACATAAATGGAACTATTTACCAACGCAAATGTATGAAGATATTGCTCCTTGTACTTCTTAAAATGATGTCTTAAAGTTGCTGCGAGAAGGTATTGGCTAGGTCTAAGTCCGAAAAGAACTCTCGTGAAATTCAAAACGTATGGCTCGTTATTCAAATTATCAGTCCAAAAGAAACGTGTAAAATCTCGATCACGAAGGTCTAATTCAATTTGAAGAAAAGCCGATTTTACATCAGCTGTAAATGCTGCAGGATTTTTTTTGAAACCGTAAGAGCAGTTCTAAAATGTTGTAAATTTGGTTCCGTATATAAACTTTTTGGGTTTTAAAGATGACTGTCCATCTTCGTGTGCTGAACCATCAAATACTATTCGAATACGACTTGTGGTTTTGTCGCTACGTATCACTGCATGATGGGGTAGGTAAAATCCCTGACTATCATAATAAAGAATCACAAGAAGTACGCTCAACAATACCTTCCCTAACATAGTCATCAACCATATTCTTATACTCGCAAAACAACTCGTGATCACATTTAAACCTATGAACCAACCCCTCAAAACGCTTACGTGCGACAGTTTTATTATTTTGTAAGGCCTCTCTCATACGTGGTTTCCATGGCAAACTTACACGATATCGACCATCTACGAAACTGACTGATTTATCAAACTCATCAAGTATTTCTTCATCCCCATTACCTAAAGTTCCATCTGTCAAGTATATTTCTAAACTTTCTTCTCCCAAAATCTCCTTAGTTCAGCCAAATAGATTCCTCTTCACTGTGAACAAAATGTACGAAGTACAATATCCCTCATTGCATTTTTTCCCTGAAGAGATCACCCTGACCAGTGCTTCTCAAACTTTAATACTGGCCCCTCCTTTTAAATAATTTTTACCCCCCCTTCAATTAATTTTTAAAGAATCAATAATAATGCCGACGCTAAAGCCTACACGATCTAAATAATAAACCGAAAATTAATAACATAATATTAAATTTTGTTATTTACTTTTAAAAAAAAAAATAATTAAAAATAGGGTAATTATTATGTTTTTTTTCCTTTTCTTTTTTAAATTGGAACATATTGCAAAATGCGGTGGGCTTAGAAAAAAATATAGATATCACAAATATAGAAAAAAGAGTTCAGAGGGTCAATTTCTAAAAAAAAGAAAAATTTGCTGTTTAAGACAAGTAGTGATATAAGTTTCGAATGGGTTGGGTCCTTTCAAAATACTTTAAAAAGGGCTTCAACTGCCGAAAAAAAATCTTATAGATTTCCCTCCAATGACGGAAATTAAAAAAGGGGAATTTTGAAAAATCCCCTTTAATTTGAATGAGGTGGATGCTGAATTTTCGATGAAAAAAAAAGATTTCGTATCTATTTCTTTTAACATCATCCGGGAAACCGGATTTTTTTGCGATGGCTACTTTGAAGACAAAATTTGATCTGACTAAATAGCAAAAATCTCTGAGTGTCAATTTCAATTTTTGCCTTTTTAAAAAATTTGCTTAAATTCCCATGGAAGTCACTGATAATTATTTAAAATTGTTCTTATACTGGTGAAGTACCCCTCTTAACACGCGTTTGTGGAGAGTAAAAACCGGTATGAAAATTAACAAAAAAAAATGATTTATTGAAATGAATACTCATATTATAAACGGTTTTGAATGAACTGTAATTTTAAGCCTAGCAGAATTAGCATTTAGAATAAATGTTAAGTAATAAAAAAGAATATAAAATTCTAATGAATAACAATTGTGTTATTTTTTTAATATTTAAAGCGAGAAAGCCCGGGATCAGGTGTGCACTCGATACTAACGTTAATGGTAACGGGGAGTGATGCACCCCAATTCTTTTTTTTATAATTATTTTCAATATACAAGATAAAAATCACAATTTCAGTGAATAATTTAACTAAGAGAAAATATACTTACCTATTTCAAGAATTTTTCTATTTGTCTTTCATAATTTGAGAAAATATCCAATAAAACTGAACTAAATTGTTCCAAATGTGCGTGACCTTAATAAAGGACACAAATTACAGACACTTTTTACTAACATTACAGGAAAGTTATTTGCAAGCAAAACTGTCACATTTTGTTCCCGTTATTGTAATTTTAATGTCCTTTGATGATCGACAAATATCCTGTTGAACTTTTTCTTGCTTGTATCTTTTTGACAGGGTGAAGTGCATTTTGCGGTACACTTATGGCTTCATATTTTCTTGATAAAGCTCTTAATATAGCTATGGAAAATTTTCCTTTCGTTTCATGTTTATTGCTTTTCTCAAATTTACTTTCGCTAACATGATTAATATGCATTATTTCAGCATGTGTTTCCCTTGTTTGATCATCTTCAATTTCCTTTCAGAGAGATCACAGATGCCCAATTCTTTTTTTATATTCTGCTCATTTACATTTATAAACCATAATCAGTCGTTCAACATCACAATTAAAACCAGTAAGTTATTCAAAGGGAGAAATGCAGCATGTTCAAGAAAATATTTTTGAAAAATAGTGGTCGTGCCGGGAACTCGGTCTAAATAAGTACCTTAAGATTCTAAAACAACGTTTGCCACTCCCAAAAAAGGAGATATGTTATCAATTCATTTTTAGCTCCCATTAAGACTGTCATATTAGAGGATTCTCTGTCAAGGTCATTGGTAACAAATAAACAGTTTTCCCAGAATTAACGATTTTTTGTACCATATGTTTCAGTATACTCATAAAAATAAATCTTGCCAATTAATTTTTCAAAGTGCCCAATATGCTTATCCATGTATCATAAAACTCTTTCACATTGTGAAAAAAAAGCGCAACAGAATTATATAATTTAAAACTTCACTAAAAAAAAGGGATGCAGTTAATTATACCAGTAAGTTCGAAAGCCAGCAAATGTAATATTTTAGGTTAAAAGAAACTTAATAAAAATATCTCATCGTAGGTTTACACAGCAAAGCAAACAAAATATTTTTATTTGTTA
>BMAV01023060.1:331856-356731 GCA_019973955.1 Trichonephila inaurata madagascariensis | reverse complement strand
TCATAACTGGAATAAATTATTCTTTAAAAAAATGATTTTTCAAAAAGAAATTTTCGCCATTGCTTTTTTTGCGAAAATAAAAATTTGAAATAAAAATAAATGAATTTAAAAAGTTTTAATAAATCAAATAAAATTTTAATTTTTTATTTCCCTTTTTTAAGGGTGGTGCCTTTTAAAATGACATAATTTTAAAGTGGGGAAACCCAATTCTAAAATTCAAAAATTTTGTTTAATATGATAGAATGGAATTTTCCTAAAAATATTTTTAATGTTGAGTTGGAAAAATTTTTTACTTTCTAAAAATTTCCAGAATCATTCTTTGAACAAAACAGCTAATTTTTTAAAATTTTGGGGGTTCTTGTTTGCAATGGCTAAAAAACAACAAAATAAATTTTTTTTTAAAACGGTCAAAACGTTTTTCAATGAAAAATCAATAAAATCTTTGTTTCAAAAAAAAATCAATTGAAAAAACATAATACCACGGGTTTTAACCCGGGCCGGTAAAGGCCCGGTTTTTGCCCCGCCGCAAAAACCCCCAAACTCTTTTAAATATTGGCCCATTTGTCGGGTCCGGTGAAAAAAATTTAATTTTCAGCCTAAATTTTGGGAAAAGGGGGTTCCCCTTTTTCCTCCCAAATTTCTCCAGTAAACGTTTATTTTGTATTTGCTAATGGGTAAGAAGGAAATTTGTATTTAATTTCTGGGCCTGTCTGACTTCCGGGGGCTAACCAAAAATTTTTTATTACTTTAAAAAATTTTCCCAAAATTCAAACAGTCAACTATGAACTAAAAAGGTTTCTAACAAAAAAATTTAGCTTTTTGCAGAAAAATATAAAAGTTAAAATCAGCGAGATACTTTAAAGCAAAAAGGGTAGACAAAATATAGTTAACATGAAATAATACAATAGTCTCAACAAAGTTCTATGTATTTCAATGCATTTTGGTTTTCTCTTAACACGAAAAGATTTCCCTTCTGGGGATGAACAAAATACAGAAAGCCACAACCATGCAGGCGAGATTTAAAGAAATTGAAATAAGAGGGGTTTCACATGCTTCATAGAAAGACGACTAACTTGACTTTGAAATAGTATCAGGATAGTCTGTGACACGCGAACCAATTTTGTTTATCTAAGCTACTTTCACCCTCCAAACCTACGTCAAAAACATCCCATCTCTCATCAGTTGGCTTTGGAATTCGGTGGTGAGTACATAGCAGTGTGAGTAAAAATTAGCAAGTTTGGTTCTTCTTTTCTATTTTAGAAGAATTTTTTTATAAGCACAATGGCAAAGAGTTCAGGGGAAAAACTAACTGCTATTCCGCTAAAAGGTATATAGAGCTTTATACGGCTGTTGATCAAAACCAAAAGACGAAAACAGAAATCTGTAAATGTTTTGAAAAAGCTAAATTTTCTATTAAATTTCATTTTGTGTAAGATTTTTTCACTCATTTTTATTAAATACATGCATTGATATTTTTGTAAAAAAAATGCAAGATAATAATAATAATAAAAACTTACCAATTATGTTAAATATATGTTTTCTTGCAATCTTTTAACACGATATATTTAAGGCTGTTTTCGGTTAGTGTTAAAGAATAGGACCCGAATTTGGAACATTTTTCGATATAAAAAAATGAAAAAATTTAAAATGAACTGGCTTCCCATCCCTTTTGAGAACAGTTTTTTTTTACCCATCCCATTTTAACCAGTTTATTTTTTTCTTATAAAATGTGTTTCGCATTTTTTATCGTATACCGTAATGTAAAACGGGCTTTGCCTTCGCGTATTAAAACAAAAAAGAAAGTATTCACGGAATATTTTAAAATTTTTAAAAACACTATGTTGTTAACAGAGGTACGAGTTATATATTGCAAATTTCATGGAAATTGGGTCTGAAAAAATAAGCTTCGCGTTTAGTTAGAGCTCTTGTACTTTCACTGAAGACAGCCTTAACACTGAAAAATATTTCAGTTCCCTCAGTTTCGTATTAATTGAATCGGTAAATAAAATAAACAGTTAGGAAAACTAGAGTTACATAAATTATTAAATCAAAGCAACGGTAATAGTATGAAGTGAATAATTCCCAACGTTAATATATAAAAAAATAATTTCAAAGAACATATTTTATAGTTTTATTTATATTCAAATATAAATCAACTACTTAGTTTCTTTTTTCTATATATAACCTCCTCGAGAATTCAAATGGCGGGTAAAGACCCATAATGGGCTGCCAAATAATGCGATTTATCACTGTTTTTAATTACTTTTTCACATAAGGCAACTGAAGTTTTTGTTAAGTGACATAAGTTAGTTTCTTGATTAATAAATTCCTCAAATAGTTTTTAAAAACCTATATTTTATCCTATCACTATAGATTGTAACGTATATTACAAAAGTTTAAAAGAAATAACAAAATTATTTTTCTTTTCTTTTTGGAATTTAACTATCCAGGTGCCCCGTCCAAAAAAACTGGACAGAATTTGCTAATAATTCTATTATACTAACCATAACATCTATCAGGATAAATTTTATTCAATGGAAATAAGGTTTATATCTTATTCAAACAGTTTTACAACAGTCAACAGTCTTTCGTTGTTTTTGCAGTTAAATAGACTTCAAAAAGTTCTCGTAGTAATAGTAATAACTATGGAGTATATAAAGCTACATAAAGAAATAACAACTAACTATAACAATAGATGTAAATCTTCAACGTTGAGATTCAAAAGCAAAGAAAGTTTTAAGTATGATAAAAATTTCCTTACAGACAAAAAAGCTTTTGTTTTTATTTATAAAATGAGTGATTTGAAGTACAGAGAGCACAGTGTGTTATAATTGATTTCTTAGAAAATAAATTGTAGAAAAAAAAAATACATACGATTTTTAGGTTTTGCTCTTTTTTTTCATGGTGAAAAAAGTTAATCGAATTAAAATTTAGCAAATAAGTTTTAAATTCGGTTTTAATTCAAGGTTATTTGCCAATGAAGAATTTACTTTAAACTTATTTGGTTTAATAAAATTATTTTACATGCACTTCCTATTTCAAACATATTGATAGGGATATATTTCTCTAATTAATATAAATTGATTAAAAATAGATTAGCAGTATGTATATACTGTTCCTTTTTAAATAAATTGTATTTTAGTCATAAGATAAGCTTTAAGTTTAAAGTACAAACAATCTACAGATTTGAAACAATCATTGTAAACATATTTCAAGAATAGCTTACATTTTGAATCCAAAGCTTTATAATTTTTATAAAGTATTTTTCTTGTTCCTTTACTTATGAGTTATGAAGAAAAATATTTAAAAATAGTAAGATATGTGAATACTTTTTAAATTGATTTTTTTTTCTTTCTAATTCCTACATGCATTAATTTTAAGAATTAAAATGTGATAAATAAACAAACTATATATGTTACTAAAAATCATAAATTGCTTTTATTATAACCTTAAAGTTAAATTTAGGCAAAACAGCAGTATCAAATTGATCTGCAGAGATTGAAAAGCGAAGAAAAGCTTATTCATGAAGTGTGTGTGTGTACGCCCACTTTTTATATAACACTAGAAAGACTGAAATTTAGTATACATCTATATTGCCCAAAAACAGTCAAAATGATTGCATTGTGAAAGAATGATTAATGTGTAAAGAAATGTGTTTAAAATTAACTTTTAATATTTTTTTTTATATTGTTTACAGTCATATAACAAGTTATTAGTAAATATTAACAATAAAAAAAAATTTACTTCACTTGGAAAAAAAATGTATTCTAAAAAATTCTAAGAAATTGGGCATCACATATGTAATCGTTTTTCTAATTGAAATTAAAAATCAGTCAAAATGACTTCATGTGCAATCTAGTTTTAATAATATAAATTGTGGTAATTATAAAATAATTAAAATAAGTCATGAGAGTAAATTGCGAACTTTTGGCAATTACATTTTAAAAGGTAATAATAATAATTAAACTTCTTATTAAAATGAATTATTTTTAGAATTATAATAGAGTAATAACAGTTTAAAATTTTTTTTAAGTAGAACAAAAATCTTGAAGAAAACTCATCCGAAAGCTCCAAAATTTTAGAACATAGTTAATTAAAGATTATCATCAGGTTCTTGCGCATTTGATTTTAAGTCATATAATTTTCTGACTTTTATTATTATTTGTGATTAGGGCAAATATGTTTTTTAACATGTCTGTAAAAATGTTTTAAAAATTTATTCAAAAGTTATTAATTACATTCACAAGTACACATTTAAGCCAGTATGGATTAATTATTGCTAGTACACCATTAAATATGAGCGAACTATTGGGAAAAATTTACTTCCCCTAAAATTTAGAGCTTATTATTGTAATCAGAATTTTTTTATTATCCTGATTAAAACCTTTTTTTTGGATATAAATCACTTGTACATCATATGTACACTTAACTTTCTCAATGAACTTGAAAAAAATATTACTTCTTATAACATATAAAATGTCTTAATTCAAAATTAACAAACATACTACAAGTAATTAAAATTTCATTAGATTTCAGTACTATTTATACAGTGTTAGTTGATTTCAGAAATACTGAAGCTTATTGAGGAGAATATGTTACTGTTAATATTTAATTTTTATTATTTTATTAAAAATTATAATTTTATGTATTTTATTGCAAACTAGTGCTTTCTTAATTAAATGAGATGGTTTTATTTGTAGTGCGGATGGAAATTATGAGGTCCGCTACAAGTCCAACGTCCTCATTTATCCCGAGGGTCAGGTGATGTGGGTCCCTCCGGCCATCTATCAGAGCTCATGCACCATCGATGTCACGTACTTTCCCTTCGATCAGCAGAAGTGCGTTATGAAATTCGGATCCTGGACATTCAACGGCGATCAAGTGTCCTTAAAGCTCTATAATGACAACTATTGGGTCGACTTGTCCGATTACTGGAAGTCTGGCACCTGGGACATCGTGGAGGTGCCGGCTTTCCTCAACATCAACAATCAGTCCAAGAGTGGTCAGCCGACGGAAACAGACATCTCCTTCTACATCACTATTCGGCGAAAAACTCTATTTTACACAGTCAATCTGATCCTGCCGACGGTGCTCATTTCCTTCCTCTGTATCCTGGTCTTCTACTTACCAGCTGAAGCTGGCGAAAAAGTGACCCTTGGGATCTCTATCTTGCTCTCGTTGGTTGTCTTCCTGCTTCTGGTTTCGAAGATCTTGCCACCGACCTCGCTTGTACTTCCGCTCATTGCCAAGTACCTGCTGTTCACCTTCCTTATGAACACGGTTTCCATCCTGGTCACCGTGATCATCCTCAACTGGAACTTTAGAGGGCCTCGCACGCACAGGATGCCCAACTGGATCCGTGTGGTCTTCCTCAAGTACCTGCCCATCATGCTGTTCATGAAGAGGCCAAAGAAGACTAGGCTAAGGTGGATGATGGAGATGCCTGGAGTAGGAACCCATCACCATTATCATGGCTCCCCAGACCTGAAGACTTCAGCCACCTGTCACACGGTCAAGGGGACCGGAGTGAAGATGGACTTTGTTGAAATGGCCGATATCCACCATCCAAACTGCACTGCGGCTAGGAACCCGCAGCAGGTTGGTGATCCCCAGCTCAGAGACATTGAAGGGGCCGATACCCTGTATCTCACCCCGGAGGCATTCAGGGCCACAGAAGCAATTGAATTTATTGCTGAGCATCTCAGAAGTGAAGATGAGTACATACAAGTAAGTAAAAATTTCTTCTATTTACTGAAACTTGGAAATGTTTGTTATCTTTTTGAAAGTCATTTATTTTAGTGTTTGATAGTATCGAAGAGTCTTTTGCTCTGAAACTTATGAAAACAAATACTGAAACATTTTCAATTTTGGTTTGAGAGATCTCAATGTTTAAATACTATATAATGTAATACGGGTACATGTATCAGTTGCCAATTGTTACATAATAATTAACATACTGCTAGTGTACTTTTATATATAGTACAAAGATTCTTTTTTTAGTTTCAATATTACAGATTATATTAGATTTATCTTTAAATTACATAACAGCATTTATTGAAATTCTTTTTGAAAATTCATTTACAACTAATAATGAATATTATGAGAAAAATAACGATAACAGCTTGTACTGTAATTTTTAAATTTATGAGAAACTACTTTTAACTTGTCTAGGAATCAAAATCCTCTTTTTTCAATGATAGTTTATTTTAGAATTTAAAAATGAATTAAACACTAGTAATATAAATCACTACGAATGATATGCGTAAACATGACATAGATTTTTCTTTAGTTTTATATGTAACAGTAAAAAAGTAGAGATGTATGTGAAGTCAACACACGCACATTTTGTTAAAGGAACATGTTAAATTTGCTTTTTGAAAAGAAAAAAAAAATTTTTTTAATTTTTAAAATTTTTTTGCAGTTTTTTTTTTTTTTATTTCAGTAACACTGTTTACTTGAAGTTCATTTCCGCATAGAGGCTTTCTGTGTATTTTGTGATGTAATAAGAACTGTTTGATTTACTTTTTTAAATATATTCATTTTTTTAAATTTCAGTAGTTAATTATTTACTACTAAGTGTAATAAGAAACTATTATTTTTCTCAAAGCAATTAATGTGTTAATTTCAATAATATAAGGAAATCAAATATCATTTATTTGGATGTAATTTGCTTTATATTTATGCTGTAAGCATAAACTATAAGAGCTATTGTTTGTAATTAGTCTGTTACGACCCCTTTGACTAATGATATAAATTTTTTGCAACTTGTTATATAATGTCACATTACAAAAAAAAAAAAAAAAAAATTTAATATCTTTTTAAAAAATTTACATTTGATCTTTAGAAATTTTCATGGATCTTTTAAAATGTTTATTTTTACTCCTTGGTAATATATTGTAATACTGTCTGTGTGAAGATTCAGAAGAAAACGGCTTCTGTGATATCTACAATTGAAGATCATGTATGAAGTAGTGTTAGTTTCCTCATTTACGTGTCTAATAAATCTAATATTTCAGAATATTTAATTATTTCTAGAATGTAATTCAAAGTATGCATGGAAATGTATTTTTTGGCCTTTTTCTTCCTTAACTCTTTGAAATACCTACCCTCTCCCATATCTATAGATAATTTAAGCAAGTTTTATTCAATTGCTTCATTTCAGTATCTTCAATAAATTTTTCCGAAATCAATAAATAATTACTAACTTAACTTGTAGATTTATACTTCTTATAGAGTATATTTTGCCCTTATTTATTGAAATTTAGATGTTAAGGTGATTGACGACGTCAGGGCTACGCGAATTTAAAAAAAAGTGCATAAACGGATATTTTTTTTTTATATTTAATGTAAGTTATTGGAATGTACATATAAAGTTTTAATATTATTGCAAAAAAGATTATTTAAATTCAATTTTTTGGCAAAAAAAAATGATGAAAGAATAACATATTTTAAAAATATTTTCCTTTCATGAAAAATGCTTCTTTAATAATATGCTGTCCATATATATTCAGGACCTCTATACCGGAGTTGAACCAAAATTTTATCAATTTATAATTTAGATGAAAACTTATTCACACATTTTACTATTTCAGAGTAGATAAATTTTAACAAAAAACACTAGCTGTTATTTTGGTGGTAACTCAGAAAATGAAGTGAGTTTTTCAAAATTTCAATTCAACCGTGGTATAGATGTCCAAGCTATATATAGACAAAATATTATGATAGAAGCATTTTTCCTAAATTGAGAATGCTTTGAAAATATCTCATTCTTTCTTTATTTTTAGCCAAAAAACTGCATTAAAATGTTTCTCTTGTTATAATATTCTTTAAAAAAATTATAAATGTATATTCTAATTCAACTGACTGACTATAAAAAAATATATTCATTTATTTAAGTTTTCAAAATCCCGGTTTCGAGCGTTCCCAGTCACTCTAAAAGCAATATTTTTCTAACATCTTAAATTTGATTGAATTCATACACTCATACATAAAGAAATGGGTCCTTACCAATATGATCTTAATTTATATTTCCTTTCATATCTAAGAATTGGTCATTTCTCTAAAATTCATCAAAATGTTCCATTTCAAGATCCTTAAGTTATTTCTTTTTCAGCACCAATGGTTATCCATCTCCAGTATCTTTTCTCTCAAACCCCTTTGGTTATGGATTTCAATTTCCAGAAACGGTGGTACAAATTCTTTCCCTTCCAAACAACGACCCAATCCTTACATTTGAAGAATATGATCTAAACGGCTCTGTGATTGAGGGCTTCGACTTCCATCTCCAAACTGCTCCCTCTCTCAATAACCCACAAAATACTCTGGAGGAAAATTGGATCTCTCTCGCATATATAAAACCCGGAAGGGAAGAATAAGGAATCTTTTTTCTGTCAAAGGGAAAACAGAGAACACCTTTGAGAGAGAGGCCTAGAGAAGGGAGAGAGGTAGGCATCCACGCTGGGATCGGTCAGTTAAGCATTCGGACTTCGCCATTCTTCTTGTCTTGATAGAAACGACTTTCATCTTCCTCGGTATTCTTCCCAATTTCTAACTGGGGAGGGAAATAATCCCTCAAGGGAGTTTTACTCGACGCCTTTCTAACCCTTTTTTACTCTCAAGAGAGTATTTTCTTCCAAGTTCTGTTTTGCTTTCGTTCAATCTTTTAGGTTTTTTTTTTCCATTATTATTTTTTACCAGCTTATTTCCTCTTCCTGTCTGTTGCTTTTCATTTTCTCGGGTGACCTCCTCGTAATATATTTTCATGGATATACCCGCTACCAACTCTACCAATGAGTTTCTGAAACGATGACTCGGGATTCAAAGATAAAACGTTGAGCGTCGGGCCATATGTTGTTTTTCATGAAACATTATGAACTCTTGAAGCGAATAATGGATGTTTGGAATTTTTTGTTTCAGGAGATTGAGAATTTCTAAAACTTATATGTTTAAGTAATACAATTGATTTTTACCGTACGTGTTTACATTTTATATTGACAGAAAATGTATTGATAATAATTTGAAATACTGTTGATTTCTTTCTAGAAAGAAATTGTATTTAAGATGTTATTACCGTTCAAAATATTCCCTACAAAAAGGCAATTATTTTAAATTTGTGAAAGAAATTGATCTATGTTTTAACACCAATCTTTTTTTTTCTGAGAATCGTAATATTTCTGATATTTTTAATGGGATTTAAAATGTAAAATAAATTACAAAAACTAAAAGAACATTTCATAGCATATGCAAAATGTTCAAATCCTTCATAGATCTTGTCAAAATGGTTAATATTGTTCATAATGTTTAGACCAGGATTTATTGTTACGGTAACGGTAATCTTATAAGTATATAATGTTGATATTTAGATGACACATATATACTGTTGACGTCCTGACCCTTGAGAATGAATGAAAAATCCCTAAAAGTATTAACTGTGTAAGGGCAACAATATTTTTTGAACACAAATACATATAAATTAAAATTTATTTACATCTATACATTTTTTCTGGAAAAGATGCTGAAACCATTGAAATCGTAAAAAAATTAATATTGCTGAAAGTATTTATAAACTCTCCAGGTAAAAGGCACAGTTACAGAATTATAGATGATTAACCCTGTGAGACTAGAATATCTGTGTCATACGGGGATGGTTTGCTTTGATGCCTGTAGATAACGCTGTGGTATAATTTTGGGGATGGGCTGCCTTGACATCTTCAGTTGGACTCTGTTCAGTGAGAGGATCGCGTGGTAGTACAAGGCGATTTTTTTCAACTCACGATATGTGCGCGATTTTTCCAATCTATCACCGTCTATTAGAACGGATATTCCTGTAGTTTTTTTGAGTTTTATATTATTACTTTAATTAATTTTACATGAACATAAATAATTTTTAATCAGTTTTTAAGAAAATACTAGTCGCAAATTCTCGTGATAAATATATATTGTTGTGCTTGATTTAACCCCACACATCTTACTTGAGCCATACTCAATTTCACGAGCTAGTAAGGCATTTAAAACAGTCCTTAATGTCACAAAATTAATAAAATAATAATAATAATAGTACCCTTTTGTCAGACGGATGCTTCTCAGTGCGGCATTGATGTTCAGGCCAGAGGGTTAAATTATTAAAAAACACTGGAAGGTAATTTACACATTTGACGCTTTTCAAACGATATAATTTTTATGTATAAAACAAATGTATAAGTTTTGTTGAATATAAAGTGTTCTTTGAAAATTAATATTCCTTAAGTTTCTATTAATTATGAGCATGTTGATTTTTAGTTGTCCGTGGTAGACTCAAATGACTTTTATCAATTATATATTAATGATATTTTGAAATTAATTTTCACTTTTAAGGTATCCGACTACTTGCGACAATTTTTTTTTAAAAAAATGAAGATATGAGGATTTTTTGTGATTTTTTGGTTTGTTTAGTATACTTTAAGCAAAAAATCGTAAAATTGAAAACAGAAAAAAAATTATTATTATTAAAATGGGAAAAACTGGTAAAAATGTACAAAAAATTACATAAATGAGGCTCGCTCTGTACAAAATTCTTTCGAACAAATTCTCAATTTTTCAATTTTAATGTGTTACTTTGTTATTCATGTTTGAAATGACCTTCAGGATAATAGATATTTTAATTTATACAAATACTAGAGACCTCTATCTTAGTGACTATATGAAATTGCTTAAAAAAACAGTGATTATATTTACACAAAGGACTGTAAATTTTGAAATAATACAGTGATTGATAAATCTGAAGATCAAAATACTTCTACTGTTATACAAAACATTTACAAAAAGTTTCATTAAATTATTTTCAAAACTTTTTGAGCAATCGCTGTCCGCGTTTGAGTTTTTGGAAAAAAACACATTTTGAGTAAAACGCATTTTAAAGTTTGACATCTTGTGTAAAGTTAAAGCATCTTCCTTAGTTAAAACACTTGTAGTTTTTGCTCTAGTGATTGGAAAACAAAAAGCTTGGTATTTTTACTAAGCTAATAAGATGGTCTATAAAATAAAATCATAAAATAAATTTGTCGATTTTTGAAAAAAATCATGGTTTTAGGGTAGTTGGATACCATAAGTAAAACAAACTTATTGTACATATTTTTAATATATTTTTCAGTTTTAAAAATTTATTTTGGGATAAACTAAATGGATTTATAAAAAGTTATAAATATCTATATATTGTCAAACCATATGTTATATAAAATATTTTAAAAAATGCTTTCAATTTGGATTTTAAAATCACAAAGTCGAAATGCTTATTACATTTTTTGTTACATTTTATTTATTACATTTTCATTTCAATTTCAGACATGTTTCATAAAAATTTATTTTGTACAGAAATAAAGAAATGATTTAACAATTTTTTTTCAATGCATATTATTGTATGAATTATTTGCTTAAAGGACTCGTGCAGTTTTACTATTAATGCATTACAATTTTATTTACAACATATGTATATATATATTTACATCATTTTGACACTTATTGAAACAGAAGAATACATTTTATATAAAATTATGGAATCTTTTAAAAGTTTTGTAACACACATACAGTTTTATTCTATGAATTATTAGTAGTCTAAATATTCCATTGGGAAATATATCACATAGCTTTACCACACATTTATGTTTTATGATTCTGCACAGACATAGTATTAAATATAATATTAAACAACATGATATCTCCCTTGCAATCGAAAATAACATTCTTTCAGATTTAAATTATATTCTTTTCAGTGAACACAGTTTTATTTATTTGAAAAGAGAAAAGCAACGTTAGTATTTATCCCGACAGCGCAAAGAAAAGGCTAACTTTTCAAAAGCCATGTTGAATAAGTTAACAAGCAAGCCAAAAGCACTGATCAACTTTGAATGACAGAATGATTGTTGCTCTTGTTTCAAAGCGAAGAAATAGAGAGTTCCAATCACGTACTAGTTTTGAAAAGCGGACACACTTTGTTGCTTCTCTTTCTTAAAAATGTAACTTGGCAGAGTAAAGACCTGTGTTTCAACACAGGAACTCAAGACTTTTGTGTTTTAAGCACTGTGTAGTTCCAAGTCTAGGAAGAGGAATAAAAAAAAATAAAAAAAAGCACATTAAGGAGTTTGAAGAGTTGCCAACTTTTGCGGACACTTTTAAAACTTTCCAATGGATTCTTGAGGGTAATTTTTCTACACATTTCCTAGATATGTTGAAAACTCATGCAGCTGAGAATATGATAAATTTGAGTTGGAAAGACATTGTCCATGCACGTGACTATCATAAATTTCTTTGAAAAATGTTTTCTCTGCTTAGTGTCAAGATAATATATTTCAAATTGTTTGTACAATATTGTTTTTGTTACAGACTTGTATTTATATAACAATTGAAAATAAGAAAGAGATTAATTAAAAAGCTTAGTTTACGTAATTTAAGAAATACTCATTATTATTATTATTATTATTTATACAACATAGATATAGACAATGGGTATAAATAAGAAAGGAGTTGATTTTTATATCTGTTTGAGTTTCCAAAATATTTTTATGTAGGATTCATAAAACTAAATTGATTTTTTTGATCTAAGATTTTCAGTTTATTTAATTTTTGTTCCAATGTAAACGTATAAATCAAGCCTTATATATATTTTATTATTTACATTTTGTGCATAGAAATAAAATGTTTGTAATGAACATAAAAATACATCTTTTTATTAAATTTGTCTAAAAAATTTACTTTGTGAATAACTCTAATACTTTTAATAAAATCTACCTTAAAATTATTTAAAGTGTGCTTTCAAAAGCTGTGTGAGTGTATTGTTTTAAAACTTATATTCTGTGAATAAAAATTACTTTTAGAAATATAAATGGTAATTATTTCAAAAAAGGATCTTAATATATTAAGTAAGATTTCATATTGATTTCAAAATATTTTTCTTAAAATGAATGAAGAAGTTATAATAAATAAAGGATATACTTAATTTAATATATTTTTTTTAGTTTAGTTAAAAAAAATCATACATTATTTTCATAATTTTATAACAGGTGCTTAAATGGAATTTTAATATTAAGAAATGCCCAAGTAGTTGAATAAGAGAAATTCCATATTCATTTTCTTCGTAATCATAAACGTTTAAAACATATACTCTCTTATAAGTTTCCATTCCATATTATTATCTAAAAATGTAAGTAGGATTTTGTTATTAAATTGTCTTAATGTGTCTAAAGATTATAAAAGCTAGATAGGTATTTTCTTGAAAAATGCAAGTACAAATTCAAATTAAGATATTTTTATCTTTTGTAGTATAAAGTACTTTTTTACATTATACTTTAGGATAAAATATATAAATATATTAATTAGTTTTACTCGTAACAAATTTACTAACAGTAGGATAACATTTTTTGTCATGCCAACTCATTATGCTAAGAAATACTTGAATATTGTCATTTGTATTAAGGAACATTATATTAACCATAGTAATTTGCATTCAACTTTTTTTCATGAACAACTTTAATTACGAACAACAATTATTTTAAACTATGAATAATAATTATTTAATAGTTTTAAATTCCTTTTAAACAAAATTAATTAATTTTAAATTTTTAAAAAATGGAATTCAAATATCAATTAATAAATTTCGAGTAAACTAAATGCTTGATAACTGTATTCTAAGACACTCAAGAATATAATAAAAAACTTTACTGTTATCATTCATTTTAAAGCATGTAAGTCACCATTAGTGAACAATGAAAATTAAAGCATTTTAAGAGAGTAAAATAGCAAAAACTCTTATCAAAAATATTTATATAAAAAGTTATGTTATTATTACAATGGGATTGTCAAGTTCAGTGACCATAGTACATTATTTATTATCATATTGTTATACGAAGTTATTAAAAGTGTTACTTAAAACAATTGAATTTGTAAAATATGCACCATGTAATTTATTTGTTATTAGTATGCTTATAAAATTTTAAGGCAACCCTTAACCACTTTCTATTAAGGTATCCGACTACGTTCGGAACCATGATTTTGAAAAAGCACATAAATGGATAATTTTCATGATATTTAGTGTCACTTAGATTAGAATGCATGTATGCAATTGTTTCAAGGACATTATGACAAAAAAATTATTTAAATACAATATTTTGGCAAAAAATGAACTTAGAATAACCTTTTTTCCAAATGTTCTCCTTTTGTAAAAAATGCGTTTACTGTATTAATATTTTGCCTGTCTATAGCTCAGACCTCTGTACAGAGGCTCAACTATGAATTTTGAAAAATTCAAATTATTTTTAGAGTTACAACCATTTGAAATAATTATCGGCGTATTTTCTTAAAATTTCTCCCTTCTGTTTTCGTAAAACATGGATAAACCGACTTCCGAGTTATGCATTTCAAAAATTATAGTTGAGCCTCTGTAGAGAGGTCTGAGCAGAATACAGGCAAAATATTAATACAATAGAAGTATTTTTTACAAAAGGAGTACATTTGGGAAAAATGTTATTCTAAGTTAATTTTTTGCCAAAATATTGTATTTAAATAATTTTTTTTGTCATAATGTCCTTAACACAATTGTATGCATGTATTCTAATCTAAGTGACACTAAATATCATAAATATTATCCATTTACGCGCTTTTGCAAAATCACGGTTCCGAACGTAGTCGGATACCTTAAAATAGTAAAATATGTTAAATATATTCAATAACTCCGAAAAGGAGATAGTTATATAAAAGTTATATAAAATATTCCAAATAAAGTATACGATCTAGTTTCTCGCCTAAATCAAATAATTTTATCGAAATTTGCTTCATAATGCAGCCCACAGGGGATATCAGATTTTATTTCCTTCAATAAAACTCAAAACTATTCGTCTATTTTTATTCGATGTCATAATTCATCCCCATTCTAGAGAAATTTTGTTAGCATTAAATATCTCTATGAGGTCAACAACTTATGGTATTCATTTATTTTGCAGATACGTGAAGACTGGAAGTATGTTGCCATGGTAATAGACCGTCTCCAGTTGTATATCTTCTTCGCTGTGACGACGGCCGGCACCATAGGAATATTACTAGACGCTCCTCACATTTTCCAGTATGTCGATCAAGATAAAATCATAGAGATGCACAAAGGAAAAGCTACCTGAAGTCACTCCGCAAACTATCGATTTGAAGAAGTGAAAGAGAAGAAACAGAGGTTTAGAAAAACAAAAAAAAAAGAACCCTAGCAACTGTATGTTCAGCTGCTGTTAGATCCTCAACTGCACTGGAAAAAATATTTCCGATTTTTGTACATGAACTGTGCTTTAGTTGGGATTGGTCAAAATTTCTGTACTGACCGGCAGCTATGCAGATAGACGGGTATTCAAGGACATTATTGTAATAAAATATTTACTTCAATATAATATAAACAAAAATACCGGAATTTTAAAAAAAAAAAAAGTTAAACGAGCGTTTGAAGTCTTTCGAATAATGGAAACGCTACAAGTTAACTATCATACACTACTTTACCTTGCGTTCAAAAAAAAGATTTTTTACGCAGTAGTTTTTAAAAGAAAAAAAAAGTTAGACAAATATGTAATTGAAGTCAATTGAAGAAAAGTTTGTAAATCTGAAGGTATTGAGTTTTCTTGTAGACAAAGAACTATGTGGATATTTTAGATCTTTAAATGAATGAACAGGAACTCAAAAGCTGTTGTTTAGAATTGATGGTATTAAAAAAAAATTGCCATTCAATCTAAGACGAGTATTAGGAAAAATGTTTATCACTATGCAATAGTAAAGACAGCAAGGGTGTATGGATAATCTGTAAATAAATGCACGTGGTTATGCTTGTAGATAATGCATAAGTCCCTTGTCTCCCCAGGTTTTATTAATTAATTACTCTTTGTAACTAGAGACATTCATTTTAACGTATACCGTGACGGTAAGTATGCGTGAATGTGAGCTTTATATAATATCTACATATAATATTTGTGAAGTGTGTGCTCAGTTTACACGTTCTGTTCTAAATGCTTATACGAAATGCTTCCACTGCATAGCTGTGCAGTGCATTGCATGACTAACATTTCAGCATATGCAGATATATCGTTACGCTGCTACTTTATTTGGTCATAATTTGTGCTTATATTCTGGAGTCATTGCTTAGTCTAAAATATGAAAAAAAAAATCATTTGAACAGTTTTTAATGGCTAGAATAACATTTTAATCAAAGTTGTGTGTTGAAATGGTTTAAAAATGGTTAATTCCCCGGTAAAGAATATCATGAGCTTTGGTAAATATATATCATTCTTACAACCTAAACTTTAAAAATCAGTTAAAAGAATCTGCAATTTAATTTACAACTTTTCTTCTTTGACAAACAAATTTAATATCCTAAATACTTAACGAGATTGAAATATTTAAAGGTTTTAATTCGTTTTTCTTTTTTCTTAGGATAAAAACATGTATAACAATGTCTCGTGAACTTAACTAAAAAAATAAGCACTTGAGAACTCAGTCCATGTACCATTAAAATACATCCAAGACTTAATAAAATGTTCATAACATCAAAATTTAGAGCCTAATATGAAAACTAACATCAGGCCAAAGAATAACATGATTGGCCAAAGAAAACAGAAACTTTACGTGAAAGAGGAAAACTACAGCTACAGGTATACAAGACAGACAGAGAGTATTTTCTGCATCACTGAAATAAGTTCCAAAACAGACTTAAATTTGATTTAAATACAAAAAAAGTTTTTTATATTATAACAGATACGCAAAATGTGGAATGGTTATCTTAACTTAATGAAATAATTGACTTTACTGGCCGTTCATATGAGCAAAAGACTCACAAGTAACGTTTAATGATATATTTTTTTCTTAGCTTCCTGTGTGAAATGAATTCACACAGAGGAATATTGAATTTATTATTGGGCTGGAAAGTGTATACTTTGTGCTGATGCTGATAATGGCTGTTGGCTGCTATTTTTCTTTGTTTCAATTATTGTGATCCAGTCAGTCAAAAAATTCGACTAAAAAAAAGGGAACGAAAAATGAAAATTTTAATGCACGTATTTGTTTTTAAATACATGATATGTTATTATCTCGTTTAAAATATCGCAATATCTTAAAAGCTATGCGTTTCCTATTCTAATTCTTTATTTGCCGTTAATACATCTAATTTCCTTTTAAATAACTATACATAACTTGACTTGACCAATTATTTCAAAATATGAATAAACTTATTGCACCAGAAATTGGCGTATAAAATAAAAATCTAAGCTCATTTTTTAATAAAACTTATAAATACCGTTTTAATCCGATTGCAAAACTTTTAATACTTTTGCAGATTCAGTATTCTATTACTGTTAATATGCTAATTAAAAGTTGTTTTCAATGTAATTGGTCACATTTTCAGCCGTTATTAGGTCAGTTTGAAAGATATGAAATTTCTAAAATGATAATCTAAATAAACGATCTAAAATTAATTATGCCAAGACGTAAATGTACTTCAAGGCACGTGTGTAAAGAAAACCAAATGGATGGAAAGTTAAAAATAAAATAATAATTAATTTCATATTATCTCAACAAATGGATGAAACCGGATGTGAAAGGAGTCGGTTGAATATTTCTCTTAGTGATTTGCGGGCTATAAAAACATAAAGAAAAAAAACTACTGGCACACACACACACACACAAATAATTATAAGAAAAATTAATTGTGTCGTACTGATAAATTTGAATGACTTTTGTAATGTGGAAAAAACTTCATGACTATCTTGTATAATTTATCTCAATGAATGCATTACGACTGATGCCATATTAAATAATACGTATATCGAACAATCATATTCAAAGTAAGTAAACATATGCAAATGTAGCTTTGATCTTTTACATATGAAATATGTTTAATTATTTAGATAATTCAAAACTATTATTAAAATTCTTAATATCACCATGCTAAAACCTTTCATAAATTAATAAAATAATAACATCAAAAATTGTATTCAGGCTCTAAAAATAATTCATGTATATAAACAAGAAAGTATAGCAGCAGCAGACTCTCATTTAAACAATCAAAAAGTATTCTAAAATGTAGACAATTAAAAAGTGATTGGTTTGAGGCTTCATAATAAAATAGACATTGAATAATTAAGTATTTCTCATTGTTATATGAATGAGAAATTATATATATTTATTAGTAAGAAAGAGATCAATTTTTAGCACGGAGACATACTGACAAACACCAACCTATGCTGTATTTATATCGAAGAAGTTTCTAAAAAGCAACAACAACAACTGAAACTTTGTAATTCCAGCCAAATATATATTAGTTTTAAAGAATAATCCAGCAAGGGTTCTTGATAATTTCTCAGTTGTGAAAATAACGTTGAATAAATAGACGAATGAATCATATTCATATTGTGGAAAAAGTTATACGATAAGCATGTTTTTATATATTTAAACAAACTATTTATTACACAAAGACTTGAAGCTGAGTTGTAACATAAAATAGTTCATGCAGTTGACTTAGCAATATCTTACATTTCCTGCTGCTATCTAGCCTGTGATGAACTTAAAGTAATGGTGCAAAGCTTTATGAATGCAAGAATGAAAGAAATTAGTGCAGTTTTTGTTAATATTAGTTATAATTAGTGAAACAAATACGTCGAAATATTGCGTTTTATATAAGGTGTGTTCATGTATTCATGATTGAGAATTTCCAAGGTATTTCAATTTATCAGTTATCCACTATTGTAGGTCACATTTTGATAAAGGAATGGCAGAAATAAAAACAATTGTACTGATCTAACTTTTATTTAAATGCATAATTTATTTAAATACACATATATTTCAAAATGCTCTAATTTGAATTAATTCCTTGTTAATGTTTTGAAGCATAGATTTATTTATGAGTTTTACAGATCTTACAAATTTAACTCTGCAACAGAGGAACATCGAGAAGAGTTTGAAATTTTAGCCTGCACATATGCAAAAATTTAAAATTTTATTTCTAACATTGCGTGTAAGTTACAGGAAACAACTTTATAAATAGACAACGGCTGATAATAAAGTATTTTAATTTTTCATTGTTGATTTATGTTACTGTCTTATTTATAACTATTTTCACTTTTTAAAGAAAATTTATGCAAATGCTTACTTAAAAAGAAATTGTAAATAAATGCGGAAAATTTTCCAAATTATTGACTTGGTCTGAATATTGGTATGTGATGCATATAAGAATAAGTTAATAAAATAACACATAATTTAAAAATAAGATAAATGATGTGACTATCGTAAAAGAAAATCTTTTATAAAATATAAAACTGATAAATTTTATGTTATTGATAATACATATTTATACAAGGACATTTTTTATCCCATGTATTTATTCTTTTGAATACCCAAAATAAATAAATGGAAAATTTATTAATTCATATCAGTAATAAAGATTATATTTGTATCAATCCAGCCTTTGTCTAAAAATCCAATTGTTTGCAATAATTGTGTCAGGTTAATTAAAATAAAAGATCGTATCAATGCAGGCATAATTTCATATGTCATTAAAATTCACGAGTGAACTCTGTGGTGCATTTTCACAACAATCATCTGTAAATTAAAAGAAAATCATAAATAGATCTATATTCATCGAAACCTTTCATATAGAATACTGCCAGTTAAATGTATGTTTGCAGATGAAAAATTGTTGGATAAATTGAAAATAATTTTTTTTTTAAATTCTTGAACGATTATAAATTTAGATGTGCTCAAACGTATACCAATGTTTGAACGCTAGTCAGAACTGTTGTTGAAATAAGAATATGTAGGGCTATGCTTTATATTAAATTGTTTGTTTTCAAAAATTGTGTCTTGTGTCATTATTTTTCATGACTATTAATTTCTTAAAAATGTCGATACTCCCTTTAGTCTTTGATCTACACAAATTATACATGTATAAAATTTGTAAGTTAATAAGCTAATTTCAATTAGCATAGCTATAGAAAATATAATAAGGTTATTCACGATGCAGCTAACGATTTTGATTCAAAGCGAAGGACGAGGGCAGCATCTGAGTTGATAATCCCATCTCTTTACTTATACACTTATCTATGGGAGAATCTTGGTGGCCGCGGTAGCCTGATTATTTATAGTCATGTGATAAAGTTCTATGGCCGCTGAAGACCCATCGTGTAGGGGGGCTGATGCCCGTTAAATTTGGCATAGCTCAAAGTCCATTCTCAAGATGTGGAATTTCGAAGAAGACAGTGCCGATTCCGGTGTTATCCTCGTCATTTAAATGTTGTTCAAAATTGCAAGGTACTTCACCAACAGCCCTCGTTTTACTTTGTAGTTTGATGATAGTGAAATACTCATTTGCTCATGGGATAACTTTGACATTGAATTCCATCTATACGATGAAAAAATAAAGTTTAGTTTTGTACTACATTAAATAATAGCATGTTTGCTAGTAAAGTTTACGTTGTACGTAATTTATATAGGTCTATTTATATATATATATATAATTTTATACGTTTTCTTGTAATTTTATACATTTTAAATAATGAAATACTACTTTAAAATAATTTGACTTTCTGCTATAAGCCGCATTCACCACTTAAGAATTACTTCTGAAAGCTACATCGAATATTATGAATAAAAAACAATAATAAAAAAATCTATAAAAGTACATCATTCTTTTACTAGCAATAAAACATAAAAATATCGTTTACTTTAAGTAATTATGAAGACAATTTTCAAAACCAGTGAGTTACTTCTTGAGGTGCATTTTTTCAGAGAGAGGGATTAACTAGGATTAATTAATGTTTATTTAAACAATGCTTTCTTCGACTGGTGGTAAAATATTATTCAGCGTATCGTCAGTAATTAAGTGATATTTGTTTTGAGGATTTAAAGAAGGCCAAGAAAACTCATTGTAAACAAATATTTTAAATACTTAATTTTAAGAATATTTTTAAGAGTATTCAGTCTCCAGTGGTGTAAGTTCGGATTTATATAACATTTCAATGTTCAATAAACTATTGGATACTTCCAAGGATAAAATGATTTTTTTTAGACATTAAATATAATAAATTATTAAATTGTATAATAACAAACTATAGTTAACTATTAAACATAATAATAAATGATCTTTTTAACTATGTCAAATGTAACACTATTCATTTGGAAAACTTGAAAGATCATATTTAATTTTAATCTGCATTTATGTTACGATTTTGATTGGCACTTTTATGAAAATTGAATTTGTAGAATGACTTCATTGTGTGAGTAACAAAGGTAAAAATAAATATAAAAGAAAAAAAAAACTCATATTTTATTTTGCATTTTAATCATATACATTTTAAATGAAATAAAAACTTAGAGTAATGTTAATCCAGAGTTGTTCATTGTTAATTATTCGATACGGATCTGAGACAACGTATTTTTTGACTGAATAGTTTTCCTTTTCAAAATGATAATCCTTACTCCGATACCTTATACATGTACATATATATGTGAAGGAATATTCAATTCCCTATAAAATATTCAAATAAATTTTTCATTTATTATAAAACAATTTTGTTGAAAAAAAATTCTTATTAAAAGTTAGATAATTGAGTTAGTGAGGTAACATAGAAATTCATATAAATTATTTATCGTTTTTTAAGTAGTGGATTGTAGACATGAATTAATTAAATTAGATATTTATAATAAAAATTTTATACATTTTGTAGAAGTCTCAAAATGTGAGAAATGAGTTTTTGGAAAAGCTTGATGTTTAATAATAGAGATATAGCAATTATACGAAAATGGTTTCAATATAAAATTAATCTTTTTTCATACTTTTTAGAATGATTAATAGTAATAAACATTTCACACTGTTATTAAATATTTGTACTAATAACACTTACGATTATAGAAAAAAACCATTATTTTCTCTTATTTATCATGTAATTTGAAGACACTTATGAAAATCATTTTGGAAATGTTGATATATTGGAACTTGAGGGGCCAAAATATCTATTCAATGAAATACAAATTAATATGTTCGACCTAATTTACTTCTGAGTAATTTAAATGCCTCATAGAACGCTAATATTGAAACAAATACCTAATATTTTTATTTTATAAACTGTTTTAAGATTTATATTCAACTATTAACAAAATTTCTGTTTTGATACGATTTAATATGAAAGTCATGCCAGAGTACGGTAAACATCGGTCAAGAAAAGATTAAATATTAACATAGAGAAAGTTCTAGAATTGTAAGAAAATTTTCTACCTCAGTCAGAAAAAGAATTTATGTAGTCTTTAAATCCAGATGTTCATTATTTTGAGAAAAGTAAAATAATTTGGTTGTAAATGTTTCTCGAGAAATTAACTTTATTATTCTGAAACAACTGTAGCATATATATATATATATATATATATATATATATAACAGAGAGCTTCTAAAATTTATTTATGATAAAAATTATAGTAAAAAAAATTCTAAGAATATTTTTCTTATATAAATGCAAGCATAAAATATTATAAAGCATAAATATTTTAAATATATTCTATATTTAAGCAACTTTATCAAAATCAAAAGTAAAACTTTCCAATGTCTGCTTAACAATTATTTAAAAACTGGTAAGAAAAATTCTAGTTATTTGATTCTAAATTTGCACATAAATATAAAATATTATACTTTTATATATTTAAATTTGGTTGAAAAATCATAGATTAAAACTTTTCTGAGTATACTTCAAGTTTACGATAAGCTGAAGTATTTCTCTTATATATATATATATATATATTATTGAATTCTTTCAATGATGAGCTGAAAAATTTCTTTTGTTGTAATTTAAGACTCAAATAAAACATCAGGAGGATAGTTACGTCTATACAGAAAATTAATTCCAAACTCTTTCTTATATTGCAAAAATATGAGTTAATAAAAATCTTGGAATAAATAAAGAGCCTTTTTTTATAATAAATAAGTAAATTAGTACTAAAAAGATTGATTTGTAATCATAAAATATATTGATTTAAAAAAAAAATAAGTGCATCACAATGAAAAGAGGCAATGAGAATTTAAATATGTTTGAAAAGAAATTCCTTGTTGCAAAATATTTTTAAAAGAAGACTCGATTAAGAAAAAGTAATTTTTATATTTTGCATTCTCTTGCAATTCATTGATGAGATAAAAATAGCATGAAAAGCAAGAGATGATTGAACGAAAACTTAAATTCATCGATGTGGTCTGAAAATCGATGTTATCAATCGATGAACTGAATTTATCATTCTACAGATGAAGTATGAGGAACTTCGAAATACTAAAATCGCCGAAAGAATAAATCAGGGGAAAAGATTTTAAATTCTGAGAACACACCTCATTCTGATAAAGAGGAGAAGATAAAAGTTGCTTAAAAATAGCTATTCTAAAAGATTTTAGAATCGATTAATTAAGATTGCATAAATTTATTTCGTACATTCAACAATAACAATGGAAGCGTCTATTTAGTTATAGCGAAGTCTTTTGCCTGCAATTTTCTTTACTTCGTAATTCAATATCTCAGCAATTATTTTATTTATTTATTATTTATCCAACGCCCGTGCTTGGCTTCTTGACCATTTGAGGCTAAGCCTCCCGGTACCGACTAACGATATCATCAATCAGGTATTCATCGAGTCCAGTGCATTGTAGCAGGTGGTCGTCATCCATTCTGGCACGGCCGCAGAGTGGATAGGCCTCGTCAGCAGCCAGGCCAAGCTTTTGGAGGTATACTCCCAAAAAGTCATGTCCGGTGGTTAGGTGAAAGCGGGCAACAGACTCGGCTCTCTCCTGGTGCTTCGGGATTGGACCCACAATGCCTAGAGTTTCCCATGTCTTTTCAAACCTCTTGGTTGTTTGGGTCACGGTACTATAATTGTCAATGAATGTGGAAATAATGATCGTTGCTTTTCTGAGAGTTAACAGGACTTCCGATTGAAACGACTCGGCTCCATGCTTGGATCAGCACTTTATATGGCTCTAAATCAAGTGTTATTACTATGAGTATTAGCATTGCCAGTCACAAAATGTTTTGAACTTTTTTAAATATATCATATGTTTTGTAAACTTTTTATATACTGTAAACTTCTTTTAAAAACTATAAGATTTAAATAAATTACTAGGGAAATATTTCTTTACCATATGCATATAATATACAAATATAAATCTAACCTTCATATATATTTTGAAAAACTAGATTTGTTTTGAAATAAGTCTGTAGAATGACTGTTTTAGATAGCATTATGTTGTTGCAAAGTATGTTTAACAGTGACATTGAGGTAATCAAAATAATCAATGTCTTATTTTAAAAAAAATAAACTTTACTTTTCTCTGAAGCAGAAAAATAAAATATAACAAAAAAACATACTTAAAAAAAATCAGAGAAACGTTTCAGGTTATGACTTAAAGCAAAATCTATTCACATCCTCGTTTGATGAGAATTTTACATCATTTCTACATTTTTTTTACAAAGTTTCTTCAATAAATTAATACAATAAGAAATGTAACAGTTTACACATCTCAGGTTCACGGCCAAGCCAGTCTATGATCATGTGCCAGCCAATCGATCAAATTACAATCCAATTGTGATATCATAGCTACAATTTACAAGAAGGCAGCACAAAATGTTTTTCTTCTAGAACGTACTGTAAATATGCTATCTTAGTCTTTTTTATTCTCATGCCGAACTGAAATTATACATATAAATTTATTTGGTAAGAAACAGAGCTTCAAAAATCACAAATTTTCAGTCATTTCATTCATTTCTACTGAAGTCCTAATCTGATTAGGATGCAGACATTTTTGTAACTCTCTCTCTCTCTCTCTTTTTATGTATATATATATATATATATATATATATATA
>BMAV01023060.1:302749-331756 GCA_019973955.1 Trichonephila inaurata madagascariensis | reverse complement strand
TATATATATATATATATATATATGAGAAAAACATTTCTATTCTCACTAACCATACATTCATTTTGTTTTAATGTTTAGTGTTCCATCTTTGTGTAGATAGATATAGGCCTAATTTTTGACAAAGTTCTGTTTATTCTTGATTGTCGAAACTGTGTGCTGTACTTTGAAGGTGAGTCCATTAAGCAATGCTTTACCCTAAATCACTGGCCTACTCCAGCGACAGCTTTAGAAATCATAATAGGTCTCCATTTTAGTCAAAAAGACTCTAGGTATTTTCAATTTCAATGACCTACACCTCTGTTTCTTGTATCGTCTGTTGTTATTCAATTTTAGGGCGATATTCTTTTGCACCATTTTTTTCTTGATATGTTTCTTAAAATCCAATCTCATTCTTTCTTAGCCTTGTAGGAAGTACAATTTTGTCTGTTTATATTTTATTTTACTATCCTAAGGTCACGAGTTTGCTTTGGTACTACTGTGACTTATATTTCTTACTGTCTTGACTGGTTATCCTTAGATTGATAACTATTTGTACATACTATAGGAATTTATATATGTAAATACAAGGTCCAGTGAGGAGATTTTACATCTTTATTTACACATAATCTATTTACAGCTGATGAATAAAGGGTACATATTTTTTTATTCCAATTTATTTTCTAAGGAAAACATTCAAACGATTAACAATAAACACACACATGCATAGCTGACCATGATTAACAGTCATATAATATTTACATTATGCAGAAGTGACGTTCTCTGGCTTAAGACAAACACAGATAGTTTTCAGAGTTCTGGCTATTTATATGAAGTGGCTGACTCCCTCGCACGAAGGCTATGCACACTGTTGATTTTCACGATAATATTATGATTAAATACAGGTTCTGCGGGTAAGTTAGTTAAATATTTAAGCTCGAGCCCTGCAGGCAAAGGCCATTAAAAATTAAATGTTATTTTGGATGAAAATTAAAGGGAATTATTATTATATATATATATATATATATATATATATGGTGTGTGTAAGCAATAGTTACATTACATTATGCACTTAAAATAATGTAAATGTAATAGGAGCAGAACAGAGAAAACTTGAAGGAATATTCATTTGTTTCAAAATGAAATAAAACCGATAGTTGCATCAAAATATGCAGAGAATATTAAATAAAAATTTACTTGACTTTTAGATGTAACATTGATTTAATTTCTGTCTAGCCATCTTGTATAAATTATTTACAATTTACATTAGATCTACAAAGTTTTAAGATTTTATACTTATGTTAGCTTAAGAGCTTTTTTCTTTTCTTTTAAAGTTAATGAAGTGATATGAAAAGTTTTATAAAGACTCGTGTAAAAAACATGTTTAGCAAATCAGAAAAACATAAAATCATAAGCGTACAACATAAAATACGAGATTATATAAAAAAAATTTGTGTCAATTCATCTAATCTGAAATATATTTTTATGTTAATGTTTAATAATATTATTGTCCCGAATTTTCCTGTTTTAAAAGTCTCACATTCTATTTTACGGATATCATCAAACAATAGATAATTAAGAATATTTTTCTCTTTAAAAGATAGAATGTTGTTGCATGGTTAATAATCAAATATAAATAATATATATATTCCAAAGCGTTTGAATTTAAATAAAAACAATGCACGAAATTTCCTTTTGTTAATTATAGCCAGTCAAATCTCGACTTTAGCATGACGTTATTTGCTTTAAAAACTGAAATACTGTGTTTAATATTTTTTTTATTTATGTAAAGCCTAAAGCAAAATGAACTGAATTTATGAAAGGTAATGGATACACTCTCTTTTTGTACGGTTAAATTACATGGGGAACTATTTTCTGTTAACTAGGTTTAAACCTAATATTTATTTACATAATATATACAAAAATTAAAATCTTCCCACTTAAGTTGTTTAACTCTATTTATATTCAAATTAAATGCACTCTAGAAAAATTGCATAAACAGTTAAGAAATCTTAATGATAAGAGAGAATCAATTACACAAAAACCAACCATGCAGACCAATAAAGTAGATGCTTCTAAATAGAATAAATCAAGTAAAAAATCCTTCACACACACACATTCTCATACATCCTTTATCACTCCATAAAACGAATTCTTATCTCAATGTGCATGAAACAACATTTGCGTAATGTTTATCAGCTTTAAACATGCAATTTGCTCTTGCTGTACAATATAATTCGATTGGCGCTACGAATCTCTTCTATACAACTAAAAAATCTTCCATCAAAGAATTATAACAGTTCTTACTCCTTTTCCAAGCTTAATTAGTCTGCATTTTTCGAACGATGCAATTAATCTAAGAGATGAAACAGATACTTCTCCCTCTTTGGCTATTTACTGAAAGTTCAGTTGCCGTGAGGCAGAGGCATTAAAATCGACCCATTAAAAGGAAAAATGTGTCTGAACATCGTGTCTAAAACGATAATTTAAATATTCACAGTACATTAAGTTAACTATCCGAGAAACACTAATGTAACTAAAAATGTAGTAGTGGGTCTGTTAATGCTCTTTACTGCATTTAAAGACTGAAATGATGAATATGGGATTCCTCAGCGCAAGAATTAGAAATAGCGGTCGGAGTTAGGCATTACGAAGAAAATACAATTGAAATTATATTTTATTAGGAATGTATATTTAAACTAAGAAGGGATGAGAAGGAATTTGTAATTGCTTAAGGTGTCTTTGAGTTTTATTTGTTTTAAAAAACATTTTTTTCAGAGTAGATAAATAAATAATTTACTTTTCTTTTATCTTCTCGAAGTTCTATTTAACACTTCTTGTTTCACAATTTCTAGGAGTTTCTTATTTCATGATTAATTTCTAAATATTCTATTCACAATAAGATGCATAAAATAATTTTTAATTTTTTTTCTTTTATTCTGATTTATTGGTAATATATTATTGTTAAATAAATCCCATCAATAATATGGCTTATTAATTATGCTTTATTGAAGTTTAAATGAATAATAATTTTATCAAATAAAAGAATAATCAAATCTGAATTTATATATAAATGTGTTACTCCACAGAAGAACTCCTTTAGATTTTTTTTCAATTTTTTTTTTGGGAGGGGGGGGGAAACTTTGTTATTTAGGATGTAGGAAAAGGAACAATAAAAGAAAATGATATATTACAAATTAAGTTATTATGAAAAAAACCTTCATTTATTAGTAGTAAATTAGATAAATAAATATTTTCGCTATATTTCAGAAAGGAAGGAAAAGTAAAGAAATAAATACGATATTTATAAAAGTAAAATCAAAGTTTTTGGCAGAAGGATCACTTAATTATGTGTTATGATTAAGAATATTTTTCATTACAAAGATTACTTTTTTTCTGCTATTACATCTTTTACTTTCCTAGATATATGACAGTAAAAAGAATACAAATTATTTTCATTTTTTATTTTTGTTTGAATTTCGCACATAACGTTTTTGTTTTAACGTTCTTCAAAATCTTAATAAAGATAAGTAAAAATCATGAAAATCAGGGAATATCAGATTTTCTAGATTAGAAAATATCAGATTTTCTGGATTAGAAAAAATCAGAAATTCACTTACTATAAATTCTCAAAATTAGGGGAACAAATATAGTTTCAAACCTATATTAAAATTTAGTTTTAGTACAGTTAAAATTAATATTTATTATTTCATCGAGAATATTTTATTATGAAATTGCTCACATATTCACGGATGCGAAAAACTCTATATGATATTTAGATCGAAAGACTAAACATTTCTCCGACACAAAGAAAAACAAATGTTAGAGAGAAGCGGAGCTTTAAATTTTTAAAATTTATTCCAAAATAAATATTTGACCTTCATCCTGTGATAGAAAGATATCGATTTTTGTTATTTAATCCGATAATTTTATCTGCGAATCATAATTTTCAGAAAGAGCAATTAATAGTGAGATGTAATGTAGCATGAGCAAAATGTAAGTAAAACTTTAAATCTAAATTTTGTACGATCATTATCTTGAAAATAAATTATATGCATGATATAGAAGCTTCAATTTGATTAATTAATTTAATTGGGTAATTAAGTTGTATACCTTTTTAGGATTGATGAATGACCTGTCAATTATGTTGAAACAAGCACAGCGAAACTGTTTGATTAGACATTCTTCTGCTGGAAGATTTGGAAATTGAGTCAAGTAGTGAATGTAAACAAGAAGAATGTAATGATGATGTTATAATGGTGCTTTAAATACTGATGAAATATTACTTCCGTTCCCTTAAACTTCTTATCAGTTAAGATAGGCAGTTCAATAATTAAATATAACAAAATAAATGATCTCCTGATCTGAATCTGGATAACCTAGTCTTGAATTCAAAATTAATTATTTCAAAAGAAGTTTTCATGAATTTTTGATAATTTGTTAATAAGGATTAAATGGATTAAGAAAAAATATTTGATCAATATAAATTTTTGCATTTTATAAATTCTGGTTTTTAACATTATTAGTATCTACTTCTAAATTTACTTTTTTATTTATTTTTTCTTCTCCAAATTAATGTTCAGAATTTTTTTCCCTTTAAAACATGCATTTTTTGTATCATGATACAGTGCTTTATTCTTTTATAAAGTCATTTGAAAAGTTATTACTTTTTAAATCTCAGGACACAATGTAGCACCTAAATGGAATCTGAAACAATATATCTGTTTTTAAAAAAAAGGTGGATGGAGCACTATGAAAACTATATTTTTTTCTAAAGCTATCGCACTGACTTAGGGCAGTGATATAGGGTTAAGGCTGCGTTATAGAATTCTAGCTATTTCTCATTTTCCATTAACTTCCTTTCAGCAGAAAATATGAATACAACAGTACAAGAAAAATAAAGAAGAACAATAACCCAAAATACTGATTATTAGTTAAGCCTAAAATTTGAACGTGTATTCGAACAATATGCTAACAGATAAATATGAATAATTTATTAATGACCAGGTCTTTTCGACATGTTTCTAATAAGCTATATCTTTTTAAGCTAAATACATATGTTCAATGGTTCAAACAAATTGTTGCTGGAAGATGCTAGTTCCAGAGTTTTTGAGAAATGCCCTAATGCTAGTGTACAATGTCTATTTGTCCTGGTGAGAGAAGCAAAATGTTGCGGATCACAATAGACTATTTCTTTGGACAGATATGCTGTTTCATTCTTCTCCAAAAGTTCGTAGTATTTTTCTTCATTAAATGTACATTAATCATGAAGAAAATACATCTGTGGCATATCCTGTGAGACTTAAGAAATAGTTGCGAATTTTTTTCTCGACGATAATCCAGTTTTTGCTTTTAATGGAGAAGTTTCATTCTTTTTCTGTCATTCCTCAATGGTCTGCTTTTGTTCAAAGGTACAATGTTGCATCCAAATTTTCCCACGTTACAATAAGTGTCAAAAATACATCTTCTCGTCATGATAAAGTTTTAAATGCTTTGAAAATTTTCTATTTTTGCCATCTTTTGATTGGTAATAAAAATTCGAGAGCTTTCCTGATTCTGGTTATGTGAACCTGTAAGGTATTCTGAATAATGAATTGCATCCTCCTAATCAGAAAATTAATTTTATCATTAATATCATACCTGTTAATTATCGTCATAAAGAATAAGGTTTCGAATTTGTAGAATTTTCACTCGATTCAGATTTGTTCTGGTCCTATGATTACAAATCAATTTCGCAACTTTTTAATGTCTATTTTTAAATACGATTGACATTGGCTTACTTGAGATTAAGACCTCGATAAGGTTTCATTATAATATGGGGTATTCATTCTGTACCAAATTTCAATGGATTAAAAATAGGATTCTGTAAAAAATAATTATGCACTGTGGAACTGCATTATTAATTTGTGCTTAATCATCGTACTAGTGTCTAAATCTCTTATCTAACATTATTAAAAATTTATTTATGTTATATCTACCTTATTATGTATAATTTTAAATTTAATTATGTTTCTTCTTGATGAAAATTAGCAAGTATGGAAAAAAACTTCGATTCAAGAATATTACGTAAAACGGATATTTTTTATGTATGCTAAAAGTTAGAAACTTTGCATTTTTCATCAAAGGTTTCAAAGCTTAAGACTATATAAACAAGTTCAATAAACTTTCCTAAACTTTTGCTTTAAGTATCTTATGCATTTATAGATAGAATGATTTAAGGCGATATCTAAATAAATAAACTACATAATTAGGAGATTTTACAATTGTTATATTTTTAATGGGATCTGTGTGATAGTATGTGTTCATGTTCAGATATTCTTCATTGTTAAAAATTATCTCTTACTATATTTTGATGTTTTATAAACCAGAGTGAAATCTGAGTTGCTTAAGTAAGTTGTTCTTAAATTTAAAAACTCATGTCTACGTATGAATTTAGTAAAAGCAACATTTCAAAAAATATGCAAAATGCAATATTATTTAAAATAAATAGTTTATTTCCAACGAATTCTGAAAGTCATTTATACTATTATTCAATGAAATAAATAAATAATTTTATTTACTTCAACATCCTTGTATATTTATATCATTTAAATTTTATAAAACATATGTTTGAGAATGCTCCTTATATATAAGATATTTTTTTTATCTTTCTGTACAATTCTTATTCTCCGGGCGCTAATTATCTTAATATATATAGCGTCGAAAAACACTTAATATCTTCCAAAAGCCAGAATCTTGAATATGAATTAGTTACAGAAGTAAAAATGAAATTTTTTGAGAAAAATAATCACAAAGTACTCGAGAAGTAGAATACAATCCATTTTCTCTTTCTTTTAGTCTGATTTTTAAATTATATAATAAAAATTTCTGAGACATTTATGAAAGTTTACCGTGTTTCGAGAGAACTCGCTTATGAATATTCCATTTATTTTACTCATTTTTTCTTGTAATTATCGTCTAGAGATTACTTTTGCATAATAAAATTGGTAAAATAAATAGTTACAAAGGTATCCACAATACGAATAGTGCAAATTTATGATCAACGAGCCATACACACATTGTGTCGTTGTTTTTTCTGTAATGTAAAAATTTTAAAATAAGAACATAAACTTTTTTACTTTCCATTATAACGATTCTACATTATAAAATATGTAAAGTTGTCTTAATAAGTCATCAAAAAATATCATTGACATGAAATTTTGAAAGAAATGTTAATGCGGAAAGGTAAGCAATTAGGTGGCATAAAGTGTAATTCCGTAATTACGGTTTTGCATTGTTAAAAAATGTCCTGTGGGATATTTATTATATCAAACGCAGAACAGAAGGGTACAAAAAGAAAATTAAGTTTCTCAAATTAGAAAAGAAACTTATTAAAATCATTTTTTTCATATAAGTATTTTATATTGGTATGTTTATATTAAGTAATGATCCTCACACTAGAAGGATTACTTGTATTAACCGAGAATGTCTTAGAATATAAACTTCGAATTTTCATAAGCATTATTTCTACACTCTAATTTACGAAGAAAGTATTTTTGGTTGCATTCTTTTACCTGAAATGTGTTTGTAAATTTCTTTATATTTACATCTACGCATTTGAATCTATGTTCTACTTTGAATTTAAACTTCTTTCATAGGAAGGATTCTCATTTAGGAAATATAATTCCTAATCTTTTCTTTGAGCGCATTTTAAAATAAAAGTTTTCACTTATTCAACTGTGCTATAGCCTCTGAAAACCCATGGTGTATTCCAAATGTAATTTTCATAATAGTCATAACAATATTTTATCATGCCAGCATAAGAAACAGCAATAATCATGTGAAACAAAACACCAATAATTATGCTATAAGATGCAGAAAACAGATGCAAAAATAAGGTATGGCAATAAGATATTGACAATGAAAGACAATACCCACATAAACTTGCATAATGGCTTTTTTTTCTATCTTCTTTTCAAACGGGTGAAATATTTAGTTATTGTTTATCTGCAGCAAAAACATATTCTTTTTTCTGTATCTTTGGAAAAATTTTTGGGTTGAATAACGTAACTCATAAAAGAAGATTTGTAAATTAAACTGGAGAAGTGTTAATTTTAAAATAATAATACCTTATAAACAGCATTTTCGAAAACAGTTAAATAAACTCATATTTCGTAGTTGTTTTTATATTCCATCTCTACGTTTAAAGGGAAGTTTCTAAAAACTCTTAAGGGTACCAGGACATGCTCGAAAGAGTAAAATGCCAAAAATAAGACTCTTTGCTTATAGGACATATATCTTTGAAAATTTCCAATAGAGCTTGCATTTTATGGTGATGTTAATAAAGATATTTTAATCATTCTGTAGAAATGCAAACATATTTTTTTAGTTAATAAATTGTGTTTTCTGTTTAATTTAAGTTTGTTATAATTTTTAAGATCTCATAATACAAGCTTATGTTTAGGTATCATTTTTGAAAAAAGATCTCTTAAATATGTAAAAAAATTGTTTGCACATATATAAAAAATACTCAAAATATAATGAACCTATTTTGGTTGTAAAATATTTTAAAATAGTTTCTTTAAAAAAATTACAAAACTTCTTAATTTTGAAAATTTTTATTTTTTCACCTTTTTTATAAACAAAAATATTTTTTAAAAAAAACTATGTGCTACTTCGATTAGAAAAATAGGTTCACTATATGTGCACATATATTGCATAGAAATATATAAAAAAAATTGGAACCAAATAGTGCAATAGTTTTTTTTAAAAAAAATTGTATCTAAAGCAAAGAATTTTTCTTTGGAGAAAAAGTGAAAAATCTAACCATTTGTAAAGGTTTGTATATGTTTTTATCAATTACTTTTTCATTTTTTAAAATTATTTTATCAGCAAATAAGTACACGTTATACATTTTTAGATTCAGAAAAATATGCATTATTTTTTGAAACAAAATTTGAAAAATCAATTTCTTAAATGTGTTTGATGTCTTGGATCCATTAAGCACAGTTAAAATTAAATATTTTCTGTAGAATGGAAATTGTTTAAATTTAGAACTTGTGATAACTAGAAAAAACTAAAACAAATTTGGAGCCGTAAGGAATTTCTCATGACTCTATATACACGTATTTTTTACGATTCAAATAAAATGTCTCCTCATGATATAAAACTGTGCTGAAATTGCGAAATAAAGATGCAATACATGGCTAAGTACCATCTTTTCAAAAAACACTGAAAGATAGAAATCCAATTGAAACTGTCGAGTCCTCTCCATTTATTTACTCCGTGAAAACATCCTTTAGATTTTGATGCTTGTTGTTTCGCTTTTTTCCGGTCCATCTTCCCTTTTAACCCTAAAGCAACGAAAGCCTTCTTTTTCTAATATACCCGAAACCTTCTGTTTTTCTGAAGATAAAGGTATTCTATTCTTATCATGTATTGTTTTTCTCGAATGACAGGAAGGTAGGAAGTAAAAAAAAATGTCACAGAAGACGTAAATCCATTTCATTCTGCTATTATTCAGATAGTCACTCCTTTCCGATCTATAAGCGCATTCTTTCGAAAATTCTTCGGCTCGACACAGACGGACCGACAGATGAAATTCAATCCCTTCAACTTTGGATCCTGTCTTAAGGAGTATGACGAAAGGCTGACGAAAAGAACAGGAAAAAGAGACAGGGGAATATAGCAGCGTCAGTATGAGCCATATTAAGATAAAAAGAGGAAGAAAGAGAATAAGTCTTAAAGGGAAAGAAAGATTTGTGATATCCAACTTTTTGCGCTTTTATCACCCTGTGCAGATGATAATGAAGCGTTAAATAGGTGGGATGGTGGTATTGTAGCTGTATCTAACTGCTTACAGAGTGATAATGAAGTTTCTTGTATGCTTAGCGTTCAACTGATTCCGCGCAAATAGGCGGATGTGGCATCATAAAGGGTATAACAGAACCGGTTGAAAACATTTCGTATGAGAAAACAGTATTAACCCTTTACTATACAGTGAGTACTAAATTGAGCAGATACATTATTTCTTAGGTTCCGTTACTGTTTTCGTATATCCAGTTCATAGTTATTTCAAGCCATATAAGAAGTTTTTTTTTTTTTTTCTTTGTATTACTTCCAACCACTAAAGTTTGAATGTAATAACATCTGTTATACCTGTTTAGAATATATTAGCTTATATATCATGGAAAATTCTTTCTTCCAATTGAGAGAGCAGTATTTCATGACATTTTTGAGACATAAAAACACACATTGTACTTCAATCCTAAAAGATATACTGATGGACAAATAGGGAATTAAAAAGCAAAAAAGAGAAAACCTGTAGAAAAATAGGTAATAACGCCTTTTAAGAGATTTCTTTCTTTCAAGAAACATTCAGTCAGTGTAATGAATATCGTTTGAATATTATATAATTAAATGATTTCATTTGAAAATATTCTTGTTTTAAAGATAACAAAAATAAAACTATACTTTTGTTATTTTCAAATGAATAACGTAAGCAATTTCATCCAAATTTATTACGAATTAATATTTTTTAATTCAGTGAATTAATTATGTGAATGTCAACTATCAATTGAATAAATTAATATATATGTAATTAATTTTATTAGTTGCATAAATTTATAAAATAAAGTAAGTTATTATAAATAAGTTACAGTAAGCCATGCATAACACTGGTTTAATCCTATTAAAATGTTATTTTAGATCTTTATGTATATTAATTATATATATTTAATCTGCTATATTTAATGGATAATTTAATATTTCTAATGAAATTATCATTTGAATTATGTTATTTAGTATCCACACACACACAAACATGCACTGGTAAATTTGTTTTATAAAGGCAAAAATGTACTGAATTTTTTGATACAATTTTATTATGGTTTAATAAAATATATAATATATATACATTTAATAAAATAATTTATGACTCGAAGGAAAATAAATGATAACAAAGCAGTTTTTTTATCAGTATACATAAATGTTCTGTTATATTGACAAAAAATAGACTAAATTCCCTATTTAAACAAAATATTATTCAAGCATAGATAATTATCTTGCACGGACTAAAATGATGTAATTACCATTAGCAAAGTTGAATTATTTTTGCTTTAGAAAGTTTATTTTTCTACAAACTCTTAGAATAAATTAAAACCAATGCATTGGATTTATATATATGTATGTGTAGAAGTGCTAAATTAATATTTTAAAATACTCAATACATATCCTTAATTTCAGAATCTTTTAACTTTCTTAATATTTGGAGTTTTAATTTTTCCACACCCACCAGCCACAAAACTTTCCAATAACAGCACGAAGTAATATTTTGTCTCCTTTCGATGATTTTACCATCTCTAAACATTCGCACTCAAACATCAAGATTAAAATTGTAATTGCTTTTCTGTCAGATTGTGTGCTTTTGGGATATGTACACACACAATTTCGTGTTCAAAATGTGGATAAGACACGGTTCTGCTTTAATTAACTTACAACTCAATTCCTTTCTACTGGTTCATATTTATCAGATCGAAGAATGATTTTTAAAATTTACCGGCTGATTTCGTAAAGGCTTATGTCACGGCAAGTCAAGCGGCGAATAAATGTAATTATTAGGAACACTCTGGATTCTGCGTGGATATTCAGGAACAAATGGTGTTGTTGAAAAATTAATCATTGGTTTCGCAAATTGTATTGTGTCCCAGTTACCAGAGTAGGAACGTTTTGATTTATTGATCCATTACGAATTGAATATACTACGTATATATTCATGCGGTGCTTGTAAATGTTATACATACATCGATATTTTAAATTGAAATCTATTATGTCATTAATATTTTCTTTATAAACCTATATTTATCTATCTCCATCTCTATAGTGAATTCAATAATTTTAATTTTAACCTGAGTATTATAGTGTGAAAAAATATAAAATTATTCTGAATGTTACTCCTTTAATTTGAGTTTTTATTAATTTATTTGGTTGATAAATATTTTGTAAAAATAATTTTATACCTATAGCTATGATACAATTCGACTAGCAATATAAAAGCTTTGAATCTTGTTTGGTACCAGAATCTGGCAAATACTTTTTTTTATTGTTTACTAATTTATCGTAATCTGTGCATTTTTGAATGCATCTATAGGTAATTTACTTTTTTTAATAATGAATTTAGAACTTCTATTTGTTATTTTCAATTGGATTTCGCTCGATATTATAAACAGAAAGAGGGAAGATTTTTTAGCCACAAAACTGGTTAAAATCTACTTGGATACACATTTAAAAGCTCTACTCAGTCAGAATTGTTTATAATATTGCAGCATCCATATATTTAAGTTTCTAATATCTGTTTGATTCTTGTGTCCTTAATATTCATGGCATTTATATTTTGTCTCATTAGTATAGATCAGGGGTGTACAACACGTGGCCCACCAGTACGTAAGTTGCGACCCTTTTTAAAAAAATTTTAAATACCACGTTTTTAAAGTTTTTTTTTTATTTTGAAATTTATTTAAGGGGAAATTTATATATATATACAAATATACAATATATTTGTCAGTTAACTGTTCTTGTTTTAAAATGAATCCTATTTCATAATTTGATAATAGAAATGACCTTCAGATTAAAATTGATTTATATTTTATCAAACAGTTACTTTTGATTTTACTATAATAAATCAATTTTTTAATAAATTATTAATTGCATTATGCATATCCTTTACTGCGGATGGTACATGATTCTCTGTGTGCGACTTTCACTTCTCCTCCTCCTCTTCTGATTGGAGTGCCCAAAAAGCAAGAGGCAGTCAGAGATGTTTTTTAAAGTTTAAAAAAATATTCAGGACGGTTAAGATAAAGGCCAACGTATACGTATTCGTTTGCGAATGACAGCAATATCAAATTTCAACAATGAGTAACGAAAGACCAATTCAAAAGGAACACTGTAATTTTCAATAAAATGGCAACTGTAATATATTAAACATTATTTGATTATTTTATTCTTATATTATATAAACATTATTATATTATCTATGTCTGTATACATGAAAAATAAGAAAAACAATAATAATAATTCATTTTATTTTAAATTTTCACTCCAAAAAATGTTTTTTGTTTCCAAATCTGATATAAAAGTACATATTTTTATGTGAGGCTCACAAAATTATAATGTTTTTTCGAAGTGACTTGCAAGGTCCTTTGGGTTGGACTCCCTTGCTATAGATAATTAAAAACTATGTCTATATACATATATTCATATGTATATGAATTCAATAATATTTGGATATTGGATTTATTGTCTCTCTCTATATATATTTGTTTTTTTTCCTACCTAGTCACAAAGGGGAAAGGTTTCCCCATCAATCTCGCTTAATCTTACTTATTCGGTGTTAAATCAAAAAAATTCTTTTTAACTTTCTAGGTTCCTCTTTTAATTTTTGTTGAATTGTTTACCCTTTCTTCCTTTTATATATCTATTATGTGGTTTAGTGATTATCGTATTTCGTTTCTATTATTTATTCTTCCATGTTTTTTATGCTTCCTATATTTTTCACTGATATATATATACGAATAAATACGATTTTTTAAATACCACGAAAGTTTTTATTCTTTGTTCAAAATTTAGGCTTTCCTTCCTTTGTATAATTATTACCTATATGTAGAATAATTGAGGTATTCTCTGTAAGTTAAAAATACAATTACGATGTTGACAATCCACGGATTAATGAGTACTTTTTTTTTCAGTTGCTTTTCACAAAGTTCACACTGCTGAATAAGTGAAGTTCAAAAATGTTACTGTTATGTAATTTTTCTTAACTACCGTTAAATCCGGCGTATCACACGCACTTTTAACACAAAAAATTACATCGAAATTTACGGGTGTGTGTTATATGCCGGGTATAAATATGAGAGCTTTAAAAATAATAAAAAAAATATCACAGGAAAAAATTAGGATTTCTACATATATTGAAATATTGTTTATTAAATCCAAATGAGAGAGAGAGAGAGAGACATTCCTCATGAACTTAAATGTTTGCAGTTCTAGAAGAGTACTGTTTTTTTTTTCAAAAGCCTGGTATAATGCATAGAATAAATGTCTTCAAAACGTAAGAGCATTTTACACACACATTTCAGGTTTCTTTGTGAAAAAGATGGTGCGTGATATACACAGCGAGTATACCTAAAAATTCAAAAAAATGCAACTTTATAGCATGAATGTGCATTATACGAGGGTGTGCATTATACGCCAGATTTTACGGTACTTTTATGGTGCATTTCCGCTTACAAATATGAAGATAAGAATAAACTGAAATATCTCTTTCATCATTTGATTATTAAGGCAGCGTTTCTCAAACTGTGGGGCGCGCCCCCCTTGAGGGGCGTGATAACTATACAAGGGGGCGCGAGCATATTGAAAAGTTGAAAACGAAAGATTATTCAAAACATTACTAATTTACTGAAAGTAAGCAAACAAAATACTTTCTGACATAATAAAATATAAATACACATTTACACTGATATAATACACTTATAAAAGTATCTGTACTGTACAATGTATTTTATTATTAATTTTATTATTAATTTAACAATTCTAAGTTAAAAACAAGTTTGATAATTACCAGTGACCCCATGGGCTTGTATTAACACTTATCTTGATGATTTGTACGGTTTATAATTAATTCCTTAACTGCCGATTAAAAGTTACGCGGTTCCGTCCCCAATGCCACGGCTTTCCACGTAGACGCACGTATTTTGATGGTTTTCGGGGAGGAGAAAAGGAATAAATAAGCAAAATGCTCTGAAATAAGTAAATCCTTAAGTACCTTTAAATAATAAGTACCGTCAAGGTCCTTTTATCGTATTCCAAAGCCTCTGGAATAATTTTACGGATAGCAGTGCACAGAAAAGATCGTACTTCGGAAAGACGTATATATACGTCCAGAATATTAATGCTTTGGCTGAGCGAGACCTTTATATTCGTCGGTGGCACATAAAAGATTAGTCACACTGTAGCTTTTGTATAAAAGTATAGTATTATTGAATTTTCAATACAATATTATTGTATGAAAAAAGGGGGTGCGATAAAAATGATGATTGAATATTGGGTCGCGAGTATTGAAAGTTTGAGAAGCACTGTATTAATGTATTCGACTAGGTTGAAAAAGGGCTTTTTAGGTGTTTGATGTTTGGTGTTATTTGAGTCATGAGGGAAAAAAGAAATTAATTATTGAAGAAGAAGAACTAATACATAAGACTACAGAGGGTTTTATGTTCTTTTTATAGCATTTACTTTATCTAACTAGTAAAAATATTTTTTAATTCGTTTTTAATCACAGCTACATTTAATCACATTTTACAGCCATTTTTAGCTTAGAACATGCAGAGGGATCAAGAAGTATATCAATGACTAAAATTGCATAATGTACAATTTATTTTTATTTATCACGTTTTTCTTAACTTAAAAATGTTTTGCTAAATTTTCCTAAAAATATTTTTTTTTACAAAAAAAAAAAAGAAAAAGGGGGTGATACATGCTAGTTATTTAATAGTTATGACTTTTTAAGCCTATTTATGATTTTAAAACAATAAAATTTTTCAGAAAATCAATTTTTGAATAATTTCCGAGTCTAGTCAGATACCTTAATTAAATTGCAGATTCTCGTAAAATCATCATATTTTCATTCATTATTTTAATTCGATATTATTTGAGCAAATCGAATAAATATACCATAGATGAGTAAAAATCGCAGTAATATTTTTCAACGATTAGAATTAAGTTTAGAAATATAATTTAAGTAATTAAATTGAGTTTTTAGAGTTATATATTTATAATAAAACATGATTTCCCATGTTATTTCAGAAAGAACTTTCTATTTGAGCTTATATTTTGCTTGTTATATACAATTCTTAAGAATCAATGAAAGTCTTACTATTTTTTTACATATATATTTATGAAAATATTTTATTCAATTGCATAGGTTGTAATTTTATAGTTCCACAAGAAAAAAAAACACGTGGAAAGTAAATAAAACTTACAAAAAAAAATCTCAAGAGATAAAAAGTAATTTCTTGTATAAATTAGCATCGAACAGAGAGAAGAGTTAAGCAGAAAGCCAAAACATGCATGTAATAGTTAGATGGGGGAGAAACCTACTCTAAGTCAAGGATATGATCATCCCTGACTGTTGTGAAGGATTTATATCTTTATATTCACGCTTTAAAAGTTGTCAACGAATTAATAACGCGTTACTACCTATTTATCTTGTAGTGCTAATTACAGTTCTGAGTCGTTACTCTAGGCTAGCGACGAGTTATCAAGCGTTTCACTATATCCCACGCACGCTTGATTTAATTTAGATCCAAGGATGCTGATAAATTTATGCTTTGAATTTTTCTTCACTCTCTTGACAATCGAAGTACGACGAGGTGTAGTAATGCCATCCGTGAAGGGGAACCAAGTATCTATAGCACTTCTAGGAAGACGCACATAATGAAGGAGAACCTTGGTAAAATATAGGGAGGGAGTGACTATACCACCTTTGAAGATTAAGGGGAAATAGTACTAAATATAACACTTTCGCAAAGAAATCCTCTGATGCTTGCAAACTGATATCTTTAGGTGTTAGATCAGTGCTTCTCAAACTTTCAATATTCGTGACACAGTATTCAATCATATTTTTCCCCCTCCATACAATGACAATGTATTGAATTCTTTAATACTACTCTTTGAGCACATAAACGTCTCGTACAGCCAAAGCATTAATGTTCTGGACGTATATATACGTCCTTTCAAAGTATGTACTTTTCTGTACAATTCTATCCATAAAATTATTCAGAGGGCTTGTAAATGCAATTAAAGTACTTTGATAGTCTTTACGAAGGATTTACTTATTTCAGAGAGAATTTGCTTCCCCCTGCCCCGAACAAAAAGATCACGTTCGCGAGTCTGCGTGAAAAATGGTGGCATTGGGGAGCGAATAACGTAACTTTTAATCGGCAAGGAATTATTTGTAAACCGTACATATTAACAAGATAAGTACTAATACAAGTCTATGGGGCCAATGGTAATTATCCAACTTATTCTTAACTTAGTAATGTTAAACTAATTACAAAATACATTTACAATACTGATATATTTATAAGTGTATTATATGTAAATGTGTATTTCATTTTTTATTACATCAGAATGTATTTTGTTTGTTTACTTTCAGTAAATTAATAATTTTTTTTTAAAATAATCTTTTGTTTTCGACTTTTCAATATGCTCCCACCCCATCGTAGAATTATCACGCCCCTCTAGGGGGGCGCACTCCACAGTTTGAGAAATGCTGTGTTAGATGGATAATTATGTGTTTCCCATCTTATCAAAAAATGTAAGTATCCAAAATCATTATTCAGACTAAATCGGTTATCATCGGTACGTAAATACTCGCCTGCATTTCCAATATGTCCAGTACCATAGTTTTTTTTTAAGTACCACAGAAATTTATTTCGCAGGCTTTAATAGCTTCTGTCATATTGATTGCGGTACGGATAGAAAGCTGTTGTATTGTATCTAAGCTGTAGTAATTTGCAATATTGGTCGTCCAGTAGTTCTTTCTCACATGTTAGACAATTTACTGAGAAATAATCCTTATGGTTTCTCGTGGGGGACCCCTACTGAACCCTTGAAATGATGCTACGAGTTGTTTGGAATTTCATAGCCACATTATTAGACTTTCTATGGTTTTCCCCAAGATTTGATCTCTACTTAAGTCATTCAAATATATTCTATAGGGGAGAGGGGCATTTTGGAGATATCACACTGAGGCAAGAACTTCGTGAGATAATTGAAAACTGAGTTATATGAAAGCTTAAATTGGCGTATATATACATACATCGTGCAATAGTTTAAAAAGAAATGACGAGCGAACACTGCCAGTTTTATTTGCACATTTTGAAATTCTCCTAGTATGTATGCCATACTGCACACATACGCATACCGACACTTATCAGTCTTGAGATGGATCATTTTGTCCATCTTTCTTTTGTATTCCACTGATATGCTAATTGAAGAGCTTCAACTTTAATTTTTACATACCAGTGCATAATAGCATTAAATATTTTATTTTAAAAATAATTAAAAATTACAAATGTTATACATTTCTTTATTTAATTTAAGTTCTTAAGATTAATGAAGTAATTTATTATCCATCAAGCATTTCGAAACCTTGATTAACTTTAGCAAATTTCTTATTTCAAATGAAAGGGCAATTTTAAACAAAAATTTTCCATCATAATAACAATAAAAAGTTGCAATGTCGTAAGGTTATTTTAATCGTTTATGTCCATCTTATCAAAATAATAAAATACGTTGAATTTGCAAGAATAATGGGAAAAATAAGTTTGAAAAGCTTTATATACTGGATTTGAAAAAGAAGAGGAACATCATTTAACACAATGGGGATTATTATAGAATTCTCTTTGAAGAAATAAAAAGAAAACTCTCATTTCTGATTAAACTTAAAAAACTTCTAATCAAACTATTATAAATTAGCAAAATCATCTCTTATATAAAAGACGCAATATCAGCAAAAATAAAACTTTTATTGTTAAAATTTTGCTTCTTTAGCATTGTCGAAAAGTAAAATAAAATAGAAAGCTGTTGCCTTTGTAAGCATTTAATTTCATTGAACTCGTGTCACATAGCGTGAACGTTCTTGCCTAGGGAAATAAAGGATTTCGCTGTTTGGATATGAAACATATAAGAACTTGAAAGGCAGAGAAAAATGATTTACAGAGGGTTTTTTTTTTTTAGAAAAATTGTGTAAAATATGTTATTATGATAATAAAGGTAGAAAATGTAAATTACCAAATATCCGTTAACAGTAACAAATGTTTGATGTTCGTAAAAATATTTAATTAGATCTATTTGAGTGTAATTACATTCTTACAAATACAAACATCCTCTTTTTAAATTTATTTTAAAACTAGCTGGTATACCCGTTCTTCGCACGGGTGAATTGAAAAATTAAACAATACAGACTGAAGGATAAAGGAGTTTTTAATGAGTTAATTTTACGGGAGTTGTAAATGAAACACAAGAAGCTTTTTATATATCTCAGCTAAATAAAAAACCATGTTTGCTTAATTTTGTCTGTAGATATAACAGCTGATAAAAAATATTTTTTTAAAAACTTTATAACACCCATAATGTGTAATATGTTAATATTAAATCTCTATATACAATATTGAATTTATTGAACAATCTCTCTCTATATACAGTATTCAATTTAATGAACAGTCTCCCTATATACAATACTCTATAGTAAGTTCAAAACAGGTCTAAAAAACAGTAGGGTGAAACGAATCTGCAAGTGGGGGTGAGAGGGACACGTGACCTTTGACACTGTCGATAGGGTGAGGACCGGATGAAAGGAAGCCACTGCAAGCAAGGGGTGAGATGGATGCATGACCTTTGACACTGTCGATTGAAATAAATGATCCCTATTTGAAACGGATATTGTTCACCATTTCATTGGTTTTAATTTTATTTTCGCGGAACCCTAATAATTTTTTTTTCTATAATAAAAGTAGCCTAAGTTATTTCTTATAACATTAGCTATCTGCCAGTGAAAGTTTCGTTAAAATTGGTCCAGCTGTTTCAGAGATTAGCCGGAACAAACAAATAGACAGAGAGACAAAAATTTTAAAAATTGAATTTTTCATATAAGTACCTTATATACCTTTAAATGCATTTACTAAAAAGCTGTTAATTTCAAATTACAAACAGACACTTCATTTTTATTTATATGTATAGATTTAAGTCTATTTTAAGCAAATTAATATTAGCACTAAAATGGAATTTTTTCGGTGGTAATTATCTATATAGAATATTAAAATATTACTTTTTATAAAAATTGTGCTTACACAAAATTTTTTATGCTTGTTTTTCAAAAGTTAAAAATCAATTTCAATTGCTTTATTAAGAAAAAAATCTTTTATAACAGAATGTATAAGAGTTTAAAATTAATATCGAAAAACATGACATACACGTAATAAAAAATAGTACTATGGTTGAAATCTTTTTGTGCTCTTTAGAAATTTTTTTTGAATTTTTAAACTTTAAATGTAATAAACTTGACTTTATAATTAGTTTCATTAATTCTTCTAAATGTAAATTTTTAATTAAAAATTTCTTATAAAACAGATGCTACATATACATTATTTTGACATTGTACAGACATCATTCACATTTTTAGATAAAAAGATTCCTAAATGTATTATCTATCTACAGTTGTTTATAAAACATACACACACAATGTATTACTTATACAGATATTATTTTTTATTTATGCATTAGATTCAAAAATATAGTACACATTTTAATAAGATTTAGTATTGAAATTAAAAATGACAAACTTCTTTTTATAACAAAAAGCCATTGCATATGTTTATTTGAAAGAGCTTACATTTTGAAAGCAAGTTCTTAATAAATATAAATTACTTACTAAAAATTAGTATATATATTTAAAATAAAAAAAAATATCTAGTGAAATAAAATTTCCATTACGCTTAGAGGATTGCTTATTGATATTGCAAAGCAAACAAATGCTAATCATAGTTGATCATGCATGTTTATTATGAAACTGTTTAAAATTATATTTTATTATAAAAGAAGTGCGGAAATAGAGTTCTCATATTGATGATCATAACAAGGCAAATAAACAAATAGAAGGATTGGTTATGCCCATTCACTTTTTTAGCTTTATTAACTTGTAATGCAATGTTTTTAAGAATTGTTGTCATATTATATACTTGGAAGAAATCAATAATACAGTAATTATCTGCAAATAAAATGTTTTATTAACTCAAAAGAGAGAGATAGAGAGAGAGCTGGTGAAAATTAAAAGGTTTCAAAATCCCTTTCTTAAAATAATAAAAAAAAATTGAGGATTGAATTTTTTTTGTAATAACTTGTTTTGTTAGCAAGGTTCATCCTAGATTCCTAAATGTGCACAGGTACAAATGCAGAAAAGTTGGAAAAAATCATTTATTTTGTTAAAACAATTTTATTCATCAAAGCTAGAAGAAATGAGATTCATTTATGAGATAGATTCTTCTGATGCACTGGTTTGGATGCTTGCAAATAATTTAAGGTCTCCTTAATTTATTTTTATGCAAGGTTTAATAGTTAAGGTAATTGTTACGTAGATCTAGGTTCGAAGATTTTAAGTTATCTTTCTCAAACAGCAAAACAGTTCTTTAAGAGCGATGACAATTTATTGTGGAAAAATAATCCTTAAAATACAGGATATAGCACTAAAATTCGCGCAAAAAATCCCAAAATCCCAAAAGACACAACATCAGTGTCTAAAAATACAATCACGAAATATTAAAGATTATCTGCAATTAACCTGTCTTCCTCTTCAACATCCAAAGTTATACTGACCCAGTCCCGGCAAGTAACCTCTAATTATAGTCTGTGTGGCTACCTTCCAGTGCTTTCTCGAAATTCCGCTTACGTCATAAATCATGATGCTATAGATTTATCCAGTGATTTCCAAAAGCAACCATGTGGTCGACAAGTCACCAAATATGGTCATAAACATAGTAGTCGAGCCACCAAAATAATGCCAACTTGGCTGTATCTCCAATATGTCACCAAGTTTCCATTCAATCATCATTATAATGAAAGGGACGATGTTGCTTGCGAATATTACAATTTTCATCTTAAAAAAAATACAACAGAAAGTAATATTATCATATTAAACTTTCTTATATATATTATTTACGCTATTTTAAAAAGAAAATAAGCATTAATTACGCAAAATTCTTAACACTATTTTAAGTTATGCAGGTAAATATACTTTTTTGGTTCTTTTGAATTAATTCAAATACGAGATGCAGATCTAAATTATTCTTTTAGTTGTTTAGTTTAGTTCTACATTTGATTATTCTTTTAGTTGTTTATAAGTCTTCCATATAGGTGAACATTTGACAATTAAAGAAGACAAGTTCAATAGAAAGAGAAAAGTACACACACTACAGCATTAATTTGCAATAAAATATTTATTCATGAAATAGATAGTTTCACACTATTTGTTAAGATTTTTTTATCTTGAAATTAGTATTGATTTACAGAAGATGGTAGTAGCAAATTATATGTCTAATTCAATTCATGTTCATAATTGGGAGAGATAATTTAGGTTCCATTTCTTCTATGATAAAATAGGTATATTTTTTAATTCCTACTATTAGCTCACACTCTCTATATATTTATTTTTTTATCTTGGAGGAATTTTCAATCTTTAATGAAATACAGTTTAAAGCGCTGAATTGAGCTGAAATTTCATATACACGATTATTCGGGAGACAATACAGTAATTTAATTGTAATTAATGGAAATTAATTGATTAAAACTAATTATTCAAAGAATTACAAATACATCCACGTTGACATCATTTTTGGCGACTTAGCAACCCTTTTGGAGACTTGTGTCAAAACTTTAAAATATTTTTTTCTCTCGTTTTAAAGCATTAATTTGAACTGAAATTTAGTATACACGATTAATTTGGATGACAATACGATGCTTAAATGATAATTTAAAAAACTCAATTACCACTTAATGCTGTAATTTTGTCATATGTATATACATATGTATATTAATGGTAACTATTTAATAAAAAGTAGCAAAAATAAAAATTTTCTTTGTTTATCTAAGTAGGAATTAACTTAATTTTTTATATATATATTACTTGTTATTCTATTAATAAAGCAATTTTAAGTAATGTAATATTTTCTTAGACTGAATTTGCCTGAATTATATTAATATTAAATTTCAAAAAAAGTTTAAAAAATAAATTAATTAATTAAAAACGTAAAAGAAGTATTTTTTACATATCATTGTCTCTATTAAAACAGTAGTTAAGTTGTACAAATGTGGATAATGTACTGTTAAATGATATAAAGATTTATTTAATTTAATTAATATCACTAAACATTTATCAAATACGATTTTGAAACTCAATTTATAACTGAATATTTAAGGCATATTAAAGTGAAATCCAACACGTTTTCAAACAAATACACAAACCTGACATTTTAAAACAGTTATACATTTACTTAGAGAATTAAATAAAAAAAAATACTTTGAAAAATCTATGTTTAATGACATTCTTTATCAGGAAAACCTGTGAAAAATTTAAATATAATAACCTGTATAATTCATTTCATGAATTCTCTACTAAAAAGCATCGTCACTAACGCTTTATAACTACTAGCAAACTTCTTAGTTTTCTAAGAAAAAATTTAACGTGATGTGGAGTGTGAAGTGTTTGTGCTAAGGTATCATCCTCCTAAGCTGATCAACAATCAAAACTACAAGGCCCTTCGTCAATAACGTTGTATTATAATATTAATAAAAAATTGGTTAATCAAAAATAATTTAATAGAAAAAAATACAACGTGAGTTTACATTTCCTAATTAGAAGCATTCAAAACTGATATTTTTAGTGTTATTTTCAGTCAGAAACTGGAATAATATAGGACTGAATCATTTCTCACTTTTATCATGACGTATGTTTGAGACACATTTAATTACAGGTATTATAATACAACTTCCAGGTTTAAGAATAAATTCAAATCATTTTCCCCATATTTCATCATATACTTACATTGTTATGTTAAGAAATTGATGCCAAATTTTTAATCATGTCCCTTTGATTAAAAATCTGGAATACAGCTTTCATTACTTCTGTTCTCAAACATCTATTCCCAAAATTTGTAATTACATATAAGGCGCTTGTATCTCTCTCTTCACGAATCAATAGATATTTATTTCCGTGAAGTCAATGAGAGAAATGGAGTAATTTTTAAACTTCAAAATGTAGAGTAATTAAATAATTCCTTAACTATGATTGCTTATTTTTAGAGATAAACGGAAAACGCAATAAGAACTAAAGCAGGAAATGGTTATAGTATTGAATTTAAAAATAATTGCTTTTAATAGAAGAAAATAATTATTAAAATAATTCTCTAATGTTAAATATATCTATAAATAATAAATAAGGTAATAATTAACTTTACAGTACCTATTGATATATTAGTTAATTCTTTGAGTGGCACTGGTTTCACGATGAAACCATTTAACACTAGAAAGATTGAAACTTAGTATATACCTATATTGCCCAAAAGCAGTAAAAATGAATCCATTGCGGAAGAATGATTAATGTGTCAAGAAATTTGTTTAAAATTAACTTATAATATTTTTTTATGTTATTTACAGTCATATAATAAGTAATTAGTAAATATTAACAATAAAAAAAAGTTTACTTCACTTGGGAAAATTTGTATTCTAAAACATTCTAAGAAATTGAGCATTATATATGTAATTATTTTTCTAATTGGATTTAAAAAGATGTCAAAATGATTTCCTTGGACAATCTAGTGTTAAAAATAATGTATTTCATGCATAAAATCAGAACAAATCAACAAAAATTAGCCTGCAGAGGATCTTTTAATTTTAAATTTGACAGTAGTACAAAACTAAACGCGCTTTGAGTTTATATAACATGATAGTTTTTTTTTTTTTGGCCTTGTTAAGAAGCTTTCCAATTTTAATTTTTAAGAAACCCCCCTTGAGTATGGAAATATAAAACTCGCAGAACCTACGAGAATTAAAGAAAACGTACTGCTCAAGCCACAAACAACCTCAGAATATTGTTTATCTCATGAAATCATACAAGACTTTTAAATTTACAGCCTTTCTCTTGGTAGTTTCATAGTGAAATCACTATTTTCTGAGGTAGTGCTTTCTTCTCAACCACGAATTTTTGAAATTACTTCAAGAAAATAACTTCTTGTATATTTTAAATACAAAGGCAAGTCTTAGAAAGATGTGGATGATTCTTTATAATAGAGGAGATATATCTAATGTAACAATAACGTGCTATGAAACAATAAATAACATGTATCAACAAAAAAACATGCGCAAATACGTACTTCGCTGACTATATGAGCATTTCTAGTAAAAGGTTGTGGAATATTTCATTCTCTATTTAGCTTCTATCAAAGAGAACTTATTTTCAATATATACATGTTTATTTTCTCCCCATTAGGTTTTACATATTCTTTTTGTAGTTATTTGCTTTTGTCGTTATGAACCATATGCAATTATTGGTTTATATGTTATATTTTTATCATATTTTATTATACTGTTTATTTTTATTACACGTTACTTGGACTATAACATGAATTCTGTTCATGCTATCTACATATACAATTTACGTAGTTATTACCGAGTAGAGTAACATAATACACCGTAGTATTCTACTTATAATTACTGCTGTATAAAAATAACTAATTCAACCAGTTTTAATAAAAATAATTTATCGTTTATAATTTTGCTACCCATATTTTTTACAGCATTTTTTACAAAAGAATTACAGTTATGTAGGATTTATATTTGTTAAAAATATGAAACAGCTATAAAAGTGCTTACTGTTTGAATTAATATGGAGAAACATATTTTTCTGATCTGAGTTGGTATGTAATTACCAGCGATGTCCCGAACCGCTCAAATTGTTTATATCTACCTAGAGGTAGTGTGGCAGATTAACTTTGACTATAATTTACTCGTTTAACTGGTTTTAGTGCACCAGTAATTCAGTTATGAGTATTTTAGTGTGGTAGCTGGTACATATAATTTTACGTTCCTTGTAACACGTATTACATTTGCTTATTCAAAGTTGGATGTTACTCCGAGGAAGTGTTCTAAAGTAATCACTTTTGATGAACACACTTCTATGACTATGACAAATACCGCTACGGCAGTTGGTGTGAGCAAATCAAGTGTTTCCAAAATTTTAATAACATTTCAATATTCCGGAACATCCTCTCCAAAAAGAATAGGAAAAAATTGGAGAAAGAGGAAAACTTCTCCAAGAAATGATAAAATTTATTAAGAAATACCAAAATAAAGGCAAGAAAGGTTCTAGAACACAGATCTTCGAAAGGATTTATTGGATTTGGTGTTGAATTCAGTACCTCAATTGTATTCAGCAAACTTTTGGAAGTTGATCCTAAGGCAACAAGCCCCAGAAAAAACAAATTTCTAACTTGGTAAATGATGGAAAAACGTTTAGCATGAAATACCGATCTTGGATTTTTTTTGACCAGAAGGAGATAATTTTCAGTGATAAAACACGTTTATTTGTGCAGAGATACAAATCAAGCGCAGTAAGACTAAGTTAAGGGGAATCTCTGCTACCAGATTATTTTCACCATAATATAAAGCACCCTTTTAAAGTAATGTTTTGGGGTTTTTCACAACAAATGGCAGTGAAATGTTAGTTCCTCTTAAACGAATGATGAATTTTGTTAAAAATATACATAGAAATATTTGGCAGTAGGATTGTTCAATTAATGGAAACATTTGACGGAAACATGACTTTGTTCTTTATCACAACTCAATATTAGTCCTGACACTGTAGCGGGAAAATAAAATATAAGTACTTGAATTGTTGTAATTAAACAGACCTAAATCCTATTGAGAAATAAGGCATATTCTCAAGAATTGTTCAGCTAAGATGAATTGCATGATAACAGAACAAACGATAAAAATTTTTGTACAAGTGTTATCCCTCAAACTTAAAATCAAGAACATGTGCGCTACACTAGCGGGGTCAATGTCAAAACGTGTTCAAAAGATCATTTCTGCTAAAAGAGGACATACTACAAGTTTAACAAAAGTAGTTTATCATTTATAGTTCTGTAACTCATATTGTTAACTATATTTTTTTATAAATCAATTAAATTACATTTCTATTATTATCGTATACGGTTGAACCTGATTTTGTGTGGTAGATAGGGACCGCATAAAAATAAACGCACAAAAAATATTCAGAAATTTCATAAATTCTTATATAGATAAAAATAATTTGTGGAAATAGTACAGAATTTTTTTCATGTGGTGAATAGGGACCACATAAAAACAAAGTCGTATTTATAAAATATGCGAATTATTTACGAAATTTATGTAAGAGTACTTCCATAACAAAATAAATAATTAAATATTACTCATTGAAACATTTTAAAAACATATAGCTTCTCATTGTATACACGGAGAGTTTTCAAAATGCACGTACATAATTCATTCCTACTCATCGTAACCCAAAGCCCTGTAATGAATAATTTCAAAATCACTTTCGCGTCACTTGAAGGTACAATTTCAATTCATTTCTATTTTGGCTTTTGGCAAAATAAATTCGGTGTGGTCAGTTGCTTGTAAATGTCACAATAACCAGATATACATGACTGAGGCCCTTTTTGGAATTTTAAATTCTTTTCTTAATTGGTATCTATTTTAAGAAAATGCTTTTTTCAATTTATTGGGGAAAGCTGGATCTCTGCATAATTTTATCCGCTCTCAAAGAATCCGGTTCTTCTTGTCCGTCATCATAATCTATCAAATTATTGATAACATCACTGTCATTGAAAGTTTTGACCTCAATCAAGCGTAGGCTGCTGGAGCGTTGAGAGAAAGCAACTTAATGCGCATTGTCGGGAGACTGTTTATAATTAATGAACAGAGCATCTTGAAGCGCCTACATTTCAGGGGCATAACGTACACCCCCCGCATCACGGGGGAGGGGGGGTAGGACTCTAGGCACCCAAAGCCTGACTAACGCTAAATAGGTATTTACCCAATTTATAAAATATTAAAGGCAAAACCTGAGTTTCGAGGGTAGTTGGGGTCCTAACTTTCTCCATTACGCCACTGATAAATAGATAGAAAATATTACAGTGGCGCCAAAGCCATTGAAATTAATACACCGCATAAAAAAAAGATCGCAGATAAAAAATCGCACAAAAATAAAATCACACAAAAAAAGACCGCACAAAAACAGGTTTTACTGTATAAGATTTATATTTGTTGAAAATACAAAAAAAGTTTTAAAAACAGATTTGGATTAACACATTATTCAAAGTATTTCAAAACTGCAACTGCTAGACATGATGGTGATCTCATCTTTCATAATTGTAGACGAGCGGCGTTTTCGCTATAAAACCTCCTACCTGAGACAATAAACGACTCATAATCTTTTTTGAATGCATGCAATTAATCAACATAAACATAAAAGTAGATTCTATGCATCATTTGATGAAAATGTCACAATAAAAATACGTCCTTCAAAGAAATAAAACATTACCTTTCAATTATGTTCTTTGCATTGCTATCTAATATGTTAATATAATTACATTTTTTTTTACTAGGGACACTCTCATATTTTTCCGATGTAGTAAACTGTAAACTTTCATAGAAAATATCTTGAATTAAAAACGCTTACTAGTACAGCAACTTTCAAGAACATTTTCCGCTTTTTAAATCAGGGTAGACTATATTTTAATTTCATTGAACATTATCTAAAATATTATCACTTGCACTATTTTTTAGGAGAATCATAAGTTAAATAACAATTAAAACACTCAGTTACAGAACTCAGCCTAGATATTTCTCATTACGAAGATAGTAAAAACAGAAAAAATATATAGTCCTAAAGTGTGGCTGGTACTTTTAAATTCAAAATAATTAACCAACACATGCATATAATGTGTGTGCATTTGGTCTCGGTTTGGTCGTATGACATCTTTTCACATTTTACCTATAACCTAAAATTCTTTATAATACTTGAAATGCAAACAGTACCAAATGGAGTATCATACATCTGATACCCTTAATTATGAGATTTCAGGAAAAAAATTCTTACAGTTAAATTCAAAAAAAAAACATTTCCACACAAAAAATAGTGGTTCATGTATTAAATAGAAAGTAAAAAGTATTAACGCTTAATCTTAACAGGAAATCCTGACGTCATACTAACAAAGAGTTAATATGAATTTCATAAAATGTGTGTGTGTGTGAGAAGTAATGTCTAGAGATGGGAATACTAAAGTTTGTTTATTACAAGCTTGCTTATATATATATATAAAGGACACAATTGTAAAACTGCATATTAAGTAGACGAGGTTAGATTGTATATTTCGGGTGTAAGCGAGGTTAGATTGTATA
>BMAV01023060.1:283861-302739 GCA_019973955.1 Trichonephila inaurata madagascariensis | reverse complement strand
CGAGGTTAGATTGTATATTTCGGGTGTAAGCGAGGTTAGATTGTATAAGTTTGACTGAGTGAGCGTTTATTAAAGTCCATCTTAAGTGCCACCAAGTCTCGACAGAAGAAGCGATGAACGTAAGTTCGTGCAAATAGCCATTTGAGTTAAGAAACAATCGTCTAAAGCAGCGGTTCTTAAACTTTTTATCACCATGGTTCTATTTTATGTATCAGGGTGACATTGTGGACCCCCAAAATTTTGAACATCCTTACCCAAATTAATATTTTTGATCAAAATACAAGTTCTATTACAGTTTCTTCATTAGGGTCTATTTAGTAATCTAGTCTAGCACATCTTTCAATTTTTCCACGAGGCCTTTCAGTGATTAAGTGAATGAATGAATATTAACGTCACACTGTTCAGCTACACTAGGGCTTTTAGCGACGGACCACGTAATTTTGAACCATGGACAAGTGACGCGGATGACACCTGAGCTGGCACCTCCTCTCCTAATTACCACACCACACCAACGGAAGAACGCTTGAGCTCTCGACAGATTTAACGTGAATCGCTGCCCTACACGGTGGGTCTTTAGTGGTACTGGGCTCGAACTCGTGATAAGGCCAACCGCGATTCGATACCTTGACCACTCGGCTACCGCGGCCACGAGGCCTTTCAGAGTCTGTAAAAGAGGAAAATCTCAACGTTACATTAAAGACTCGGCGACCCCCTACAGAAGCGCTACACACCCTAAGAAGTCCACGGACCACAGTTTAAGAACCACTGGTCTAAAGCAGAGGTTCCCAAACTTTCTGTCCCATGGAACCTTCGTCTTGTTTTTCGTGGTTTGGGGTAAGCTCTTGCTTATCTGAAGTCAAATTTTTGAAAATTCCTCAATTAAAACACATTTTTGACAACTGGTATAGAGCTACATACATTAAAAGAATTAAATTTCTAATTGTGGTGAAGTCTATTGTTCAAAACTTAAGAAATACTTGTTTATTGATTAAATTATAATTTAATTTTTACATAAAATAATTGATCAACAAACAAATGCTTTAAATGGGAGAGATGGATTGGGTGCTTTATAACAAATTTTCCACATTAAGCTTGTCAGGTTTAGCCCTAAATCTCTTTGGTCTGTTAAGTCCAGTCTTTTTCTTTCTTTCTGTTTTTTTATTTTGGAGATTGGCAACACCACGCTAAAAAAAACTCTTCACTACGAAAGGCAATTAAAAATTTTCTCACAACACTCCATAATTTGAGATAAATAACAAGTAGATCTTTTTAAATCCAAAATTGCTGACATCCGTTTCTAAACTTTACTTTAAAATCTTTGTTAGTGCCTATTTCAAACATCTAATTTTGTAACATGACATTTTTTTTCTTCTTTTTTTTTCCAATGAGACTTTATGAATTCATTTCCCATTTTGCTAAATAACATAGTCGAAAGCATTCTTAAACCTTGTTTCAAAATCTGAATGAAGGGCATTTAAATATTGAATGTTTAAATTTCAAAACATCATTTTTTTCGGGCATATTATCTGTGGCCAATGGAAAACCTGGGAAAATTCACTATGTCCAATATTATGCTCGGTTAGCTTAGTTCTGGCAAGAAACACTGAAATGATGGTCATTGTTTTAATAAAGTTAACGCTGTCACCATGTAACTGCAAATTAGCTGAATTAAATTTAGTAATTAATCTGTTGAATAGGTAAATTCTGGTTTCCATTTGATTAAATTTTCTCTTAAAATCAAAATTACGATTTGGTTTAATGACAGCCACTATTGTGTGTAGACGCTCATTTACACCTCATGGACCTCCAAATTATTTCTTCACTGACGGGAACCCTTTGCATTTCGTCATAGACCCCTGGGGGTTGATAGAGATCACTTTGGGAATCAGTGGTCAAAAAGAATTGATTGTTTGATTTTAATTTACACCTACGTCTGAAACAACGCAAGAGGTATTGGCAACGAGCCTCATAGTTTTATACCAAGGTCAGGTGAAGCGTACGACACCTAAATTCTCTTTGGCACCCCATCTCTAAATATCCACATCACGTCAATGGGTGGACTTTGAACCTTGGCAGATTTAACGTGCAGCAGCCAATCTACACCGCTAGATTTTGAAGCCGCGTCTTAACAATTCCAGCCATAAGTTCTTAAATATAACCATTAGGCTACGAAGGCCCCTACATATTTTTGAATTTAACCTTTAACTGCCATATCATATTTATCCGTCTCGCTGAAACAGTGCATTGAGTGCTCCTGGCCTACATATACGTCCTACCGAAATACGAATTTTTTTTCTTTTCTCTGCTATTAGTAAAACTATTACGAAGGCTTTGGAATGCAATAAAATGACTTTCACTGTGTTTAAGAACGAATTATATCAGAGAAAAATTTGCTTATTTGTGCCTTTTCTTCCCTCCTCCCCCATACACCGTATACGCGTGCCTACGTGAAAAATGGTGATACTGGGGAAGAAATCAATGTTAAAGGGTTAAACTATACTTAATATTAGGTTGGGGAAAAAGAAATCCATTATTTATTCGGTAGATGGGTGTAGTGTCGATATCTCGTGAAGTATCGATCAAACAATTTCCAATTTATGCTCGTTGTCAAGATGACATTTCACATTAAAAGAATTATTTTGCTTTTTTTGTTTAGTCCATTCAGTTGTGAGTTACAGGGTGTTAAAAATGGAAGTCAACAAAGGGAAAATTCGGATAATTTTACTGTTTTTCTTTGATAAAGGCGAAAATGCAAGCCAGGTGGCTGGAATTGCAAATTGTGTTTATGGTGCCAATAATGTAACAGCTAATTACATGCAATTTTGGTTTCGTTGATTCCGTTCAGGTATTTTTTATGTTAAAGATACACCTCGCGCGCACAGGCAGGCCCGTCGTCGAAAATGTCAATAAAATCACAGAAATAATCGAAGTTGACCGGCATGTTAGTAGTCTTAGCATTGCGCAGAATCTAAAGATCGACCATAAAACAGTTTTATACCACTTTCGCAAAGTTGTATTTAAAAAAGAAGCTCCATGTTTAGGGGCCACACCAATTAACACCAAAAAACATGATGGATCGAATTTCCATCTGCGAAGCCTTGGCCAAACGTAATGAAATCAAGCCATTTCTTAAGCGGATGGTGACTGGGGAAGAGAAATGGGTCACGTACTCCAATATTGTGCGAAAACGATCGTGGTCAAAGTGCGGTGAAGCAGTGGCCAAACGGTGTCCAAACCAGGACTAACGGCCTGGAAGTTTCTACTGTGTATTTGGTGAGAAATACACATGAATCATTAATTAGGAGTTGATTCCGCATGTCCAAACACTAAATTCAGATCCCTACTGTCAACAACTGCTCCATTTGAAGCTAACGATTAACCAGAAATGGCCAGAATTGGCCAACAGAAGAGGTGTTGTGTTCCATGAGGACAACGCCAGGCCACACACTTCTGTATTGACTCTCCAGAAACTCTGGGAGCTTGGTTGGAAAATTTTAATGCATCCACCATATAATCCGGACCTGGCACCAAGCGATTGTCGCCTTTTTCTCGCATTTCAAAACTTCCTGAGTGATAAGGAATCAAGATCAAGAGAAGATTGTGAAAATCGATTACTAGAGTTTTTCGCCAAAAAGGGCCAAGACTTCTATGAGAGAGGCATTATGAAGCTACCTTTAAAATGGCAACACATTATACAACAAAACGGTGCATGTTGGAACAAAATCGGACAATTGGAAGCCTGTTAAATAAAGTCTTGATTTTTATGCAAAAAGACTGGATTTCTTTTTCCTCAAATTTTATACTGTTTTTTAGACAAAAAAATTCGGATCTTAGACATTTAAAAATGTCAAAATTAATTTAATTATTAATCAATCTTAATCATTTAAAGTTAATTGTAGTTAATTTTATTGTTAATCAAGCTTCACTCAAATAGCATTTGCTGATAGTTTCTAAAAGTCCTCTACAGAAATTTGAATTTTTTTTTAGTATTCAAATATCAAAGCGTTTTATTGATTTTTATTTAAAATTCTTTTTAAAGGAACAATTATTTTATATATTTTTTCGTTTTAGAATTTCAGTACAAATAAAAAGAGCTACTGTTTCACAAATACTCTTGCTAAGGTTTTGTATGCAAAACTCTTCCAATAATCCTAAAATAAATTTTTTTTTTATTATTATTTTAGTGTTATAACTTTAAAATACGTGTTTTCAACATAATATACTATTTTCTCCTTAAAAAACTTAAGAAACCTAAATTTTTGATGGCAGTATTTTTTTTTTAATTAAATGTAATATGTTCATAAAAACTTTATTCATTTATTTGAAAACACACGCCTTTTGTCACAATTTATACTTTAAAACTTACTATATCGTGAACTTTATCAATCAAAATATTTATATGAAACAAACAATAAGTTGAATTAAAACCACCGCTTTGGGTTTTCCTTGACAAAATTAGAAAAAAAAAATCAATAAATAATTTCCGACTCGAACTGAACAGGTATCAAAGAAATTGAACTATTCAAAGAAAAATAAAACAGTATAACGAACCCCCAGAAACAATTGTAACACATCCAATCTACGAGCTTCAGCGGAAGATTCATTGAAACTCTGTTCATTTACAATAATTCCAACATTCGGAAAGAACAGCAGAAAAGCGAGCGAGAGAAAAAAAAGAGGGAGAGATGGAGAGAGAAATGCGAATGAAGAGAAGAAGCGAAGAGGGAGAAAGGGAGAGCAATGCAGCATCATTCCCTGGATCAGCCGCATGGCGGCGCTGTAGTACTCACTCATCTCCAATTCCTCCCCCTCCCCCTTCGGAAAAAGGCGGTATGAAAAGCTGCACTGTATCGCATGTTGAAACCTTACCTCTTGGGTCACCTGTTTCTATTTAATATTTAAAATTCATCTTAATCATCCCTTATTCCGTATCATCATCCTCAGAGGCGGTTGTAGAAAGACATCAAGAGGCGGAAGACCAAGATGAAGAGCAGAATCCGGAGAGAAAAGAGATGCTATCGACCGTTTCGCTGTCTGGTATATAACAGGGATGAGGAAGACGTGGCAAGCCATGTTGATGCAAACACCATCCTAGACGCACATGCGGGAGGAGGTCTCTGCTCCGTAACCATTGCATCATCATCCCATGCATCATGTAGTAGTGACAGTACAAGCCGATACAGACTGAATTACAGATGGACATGGCTTCCTCTTCTCTTTCTTTGTCTGCTAACATCTATAGTAGAAGTCTCTAGGGCCCATCCGGCGGCCAAGAGACTACATGATGACTTGCTTAGCGACTATAACCGTCTTATAAGGCCGGTTGGAAATCATTCTCATAAAGTGACTGTTCATTTGGGCCTCAAGCTGTCACAGCTCATTGACATAGTAAGTATGGTTAAATATATTTTAATTATAACTTTTAGATTAGAAAGAATATTTAAAATTATACATTTAAGGCTTAGGCCTATGAGTCATTCAGTATGACGTGGCAGTAGACATTTTGTTTTTGTTATACGATGAAAAATGGAATAATGCATATGAATGGAGGGTACAATTTTTTTCTAATGCTTACTAAAAGAATAAAAGAAATAAACTTGTTTAATAAATTAACATAAATATTAGTTAATCATTTCACATTTAAAATTTTATACATATTGAAAGGAAAATAATAATAAAAAAATTATCACATATGAAGTTTTTGATATGTTTTAAATTTTATGTCTTATAATAAATATGTTTCGATGAAACTGATTCAGAAGAAAAAAACTATACACATATTATAATTAAAATTCGGTTGAAATATATATTTCATTACTATTTCAATTAATTTTTACTATTTTCCGTTTTATTAAACAGATTCATAATTAACTAATTTCATTTCAGAATGTATTTACATCTCTTTTATGGGTGTTATGAAAAAGAAACTTGTATAAAAAAACGAAATATATATTTAATATATGTGTTAAAGCATATAAAGCTATATTATAATATAATTTGTATACGTCCTTTTTACTTTTTTTGNATTTTTACCTAGAGTTAAGAATAATTATAAGTTAATTATTATTTTGAATTAATATATCAATATTAAAACTGAGTAGCTATTATGGGAAAGGTAAGTACAAAAATTGTGCTTTTAATCAAAATTGATTTAACGAAGGATTTTTGTAAATGAGATAAAAATAGGTTAGCTCTGCTTATGAGAAATGTAAATAAATTAAAAGTCTTATTTATCCTTTTTACTTATTATTGTCATATTTTATTAATGGATTGCTCCATGATATTTGGAGAAATAAAAATACAAATCTTAAATGTTAAGAAAATGTAATTAAATAATATTTATTTCAATGAACGCATAGTATATCGTTCTTATTTTGATACTTGGGAGTATCCTTATTTTCACACTAAAAGGTAGTAGTTTTTCTGTGATACAGTTCTTTAACTGAATCTGTTTCAATTTCCTAATTAAAACTTCTTTCTGAAAAAAGTTACAGATTACATTTAATGTTGATTTTCAATGAGAAATTATTAATTTATTAAATTGAAAAACATAAGTAGAGTTATTTTAGCAAGTGTGGAGGATAATTTTCTGAAAACTTTTAAGAAAATACACTTATGATATTAAAATTTTTTACAGTTTCTTCAACAAACTATTTTTGTTGCATGTTTTTATCATTTAAGTATTTATATTTGGAAAATATATCTTGGAAAAATTCCAATATTGATATTTTTGAGTATGGATGTTGAATTTAACATATGTGAATGTGAATTTAAGATATACCTTCTTTTAATAGAAACCTGTATTCATTATGTCCTCATGCATCATATGAGGGATATAAATAGTTCTAAACCAAAGAGCAGTAAATGTGTTAATCTAGTTAGAAATCTGGGTGAATTTTTTTATTCCTCATTTTTTCTGTAAGAGTAGATTTAATTAACTAATGTCATTCAAAAGAAACTTTTAGATAATTAACTCTGCACTTAGTGCAATCAAATGAAAATTTTGTAATTATCTCAATGAAGTTACTTTTAACTTTTTCATGCAATAAGAAGATAAATAAGTATGTAAAAATCCGGTTGACCCACAGCTTAATGCTTAGTATTCTTAGAGATCCAAAAAATTAGCAACCAATGACTTAGAGTCATTTTCAGTTGAGAAATAGCTACGGAAAGTTACTGAAGAAATTCTACTGTATTGTTTGAACATGGAGACGATTTTAGTTGGGGGAATTTGAAAAAAAAAATCATTCTCTCTTAGTATTTATGATTGTTAAGAGAGTTGCAGTCAATGACGACAAAAGATCGCCAAGTTGGCTATAAATAAGAAGGGCACTAAAATGAAATTTAACACATCTTAGGTCAGTGCTTCTCAAAGTTGCAATACTCGCTACCCAATATTCAATCATTATTTCCATCGCGCCCCCCTCATACAATAACAATGTACTGAATTCAATAATACTACACTTTGACGCTAAAACTACGATACGACTTTAACCTCTTAATATAAACGTCCCCCTGTGTATAAACGTTTCACTAAGCCAAAGTCTTTATTTCTCTAAACGTATATATACGTCATTCCGAAGTACGATTCTTTCTGTGCACTGCTATCCGTAAAATTATTCCAGGACTTTGGAATGCAATAAAAGGACCTTGACAATGTTTGCGAAGGATTTACTTATTCCAAATTATTTCCTTCATTCGTTCTTCCTCCCCCAATACATCACATATGCGTGCCTACGTGGAAAATGGTTGGCATTGGGAAGCGAATCGCGAAACTTATGATCGGCACAGTCAAGGTTTAATTATAAACCGTACAAAAATTATCAAGATAAGTGTTAATTTTTGTTAGAAATTATATATATGACAAACCTATAGGGTCACTGGTAATTAATAAACTTGTTTTTAACTTAGAATTGTTAAAGTAATTATAAAATACATTAAGTAGCACTGATATATTTATAAGTGTAATATATTAGTGTAAATGTGTGTATTTTATTTTTTTATTATGTCAGAATGTATTTTGTTTATTTACCTTCAGTAAATGAATAATTTTTGTAAGTAATCTTTTGTTCTCGACTTTTCAATAGGCTCGCGTCCCCCTTGTACAGTTAACATGCCTCCCAAGGGGGGCGCGCCCCACAGTTTTAGAAACACTGTCTTAGGTTATTACCATTAAAATAAATGAAAATAAAGGATTTTGCACTCACTATATATATATATATATGTTTTGAAGGAAACATCAATACATATCCGAAAGCATTATTGCAAGCAACGTTATCCTAGAAATAAGAATTGATCACGAACTTGTTCCAGCGTGCTATGGTGGTACTGAGGACCCACCATGAAGAAGAGCTGATGCACGTTAAATCAGTAGAGGCTAGAAGTTTTCCCGTTGACATGATGTGGTAGTTTGGAGAAGCGTGCCTGCTCAAGAGTCGTCTTTGACCAAGTGTCAAAATTACGTCGATCTCCAATATCGCTATTGTTGCTTTGAGTGCGACGTTTAATAAACATTATCTCATCCTAGAAATAAAAGAATTAACTTCGATTGCACTAGTTTAGAAAATTGATTTCATTAAAGATCCTTTTATGAAAGAATAGGTATCGTATTGATTATATGAAATGGATTTGTGGAAGGTATTGATGTGTGGTATTTTGAAAAATATTTCATTTCCTGTGACTTCTCCATGATCCATTATTGGTTCAAAGTTATGAGATTTGTTGCTGATGTCACATTACATAATTGCGATATATGATTGGTCATTGTCATGAGCTTTTATTTCAACAATGTTTAATTTCAGTTCAGGGATTCTATACCGAAGAATAATGTAAACTACATATTGAATGAAAATGAAACTGAGCATCAAAGTGCTTTGTAGAGTGCAAGCTAGAAAATTGTTTTTTTGGCATCTTTGAGTCTCAGAACTGTAAGATCTATCCTTAATAGACATCATGTTGTTTTCGACATGTATCACTAAAGCAAAAATACTTGATTTGTCTGAAGAAGGATAATTAAAACCAAGTAAAAGAGGGATCATTAAATCAACGATAACTACGCACTATTTATTAAAATTTTGATAAAAATTTATTTTTGGGATATAAATGGCATCTTAAAGATTGAATATAGAGTCAAGTTGCATCATACGATTCATAATCATTCCCTGATCAAGGTTCCTTGCATCATAATTAGGGTATGTCATATGCTATGAATGTTATCAAATATAATTTTTACTAGTGATTGATTATCTCTGTTATATATAAAACTTGAATAAAATTTCTAAGAGTAATTAACGTAATTCCTGTGAATTTGTTGTCTCCTAAAATTTTGTACTTAAGGCTAAAACGTCAAAAATTTCAAAGGATTGAATTATCTTATTTTTTAAACTACTTCATGCAGTTATTTTTTTTTTTTTTTTGTAATGGTATTTATTGTACTTCTAATAAATTGAATTTGAGATGGAGACACGAATTTAAAGTAAAAAAGTCTGATCATTATTTATAAAGAAGGATTATAATATATTTTCGAGGCTAAACTGCATACTATAGCTTTGCGAGGATGTAACTGTTACTTAAGTTTTTCTTTTCAATTTTCCCATGCTGTAATTTTATTGCAGAACTATCTTTAAAATGTAAATGCTGCTGGAGTTTAAATTTTAGGATCCCTTTCATTGATTTACATAAGATTTTGCGATACATTTTGACGATATTAATACCTATCGTGCACGAGTGATTTTACGTTTTCTGCTTAGTGCAGTGCTTCTCAAACTTTCAATACTTGACACCCAATATTCAATCATAATTTTCTTTGCTCCCGCCCCCTCCCCATTCATGCAATAAAAATATATTGAATTAAACTATACTAAACTTTAATGCTAAAGCTTGAATACGACTTAAACTTCTTAAGTGTTCCCGGCGTATACAAACGTCACTCAGCCGAAGCGTCATTTTCCCCGGACGTATATGTACGTTTTTGCGAAGTTCGATCTTTTCTGTGCACTGTTATCCATAAAATTATTCCGAAGGGTTTGAAATGCAATAAAAGAAAATTGACAGTGTGTCCGGTGGCATGGGGCGCGAATTGCGCAACTTTTAATTGGCTGTTAAGGGATTAATTACAAACCGAACAATTCATCAAGATAAGTGTTGTTTTTTGCATATAATTTTATATATGACAAGAGCATGGGGTTACTGGGGATTATTAAACTTGTTCTAAAAACGGTTCTAACTGTTAAATGTGTTATCAAATACATTGTGTAGTACTGATACATTTGTATTATATCAGTGTAAATGTGTATGTTATTTTTTATTAAGTCAGAACGTATCTTGTTTGCTTTCAGTAAATAAGTATTTTTTTAATATAATATTTTGTTTTTGACTTTTCAATATGCTCACGCCCCCTCCCCCTAAAGGGGTGCGCCCCACAGTTTGAGAAACGCTGGCTTAAGGAGAGCCTTAATTTTTAAATTCTATGAATTCTTTCTAGCCATGTTGTTATACTTCAATCAGCTGATTGCGAATCTGTCTGAAAAATTGACCAAATTGTAACATAAAAACAAAGAAGAATGTAAATCAAATAATAACTAAGGAAGTAGAAAGTAATATATATATAAGTTTTACATATATTTTCTTTTTACGAGCATCGTATGAGGGACATTTTGACTATGTATTTAATTCTTGTATTTAGAGACAAGTTCATTTGATGGAGAGCAGGATATTCATGACAGTGCCTTGTTCTTCGAAAGTGAATATCCCATTATTTGAAGGCTAATTCAATTTAACAAGTAGTATCCCCTTCTATGATGTGCAGTAACGTATTTGTCATGGACACGAACTCGTAGCCTGCGCTGGTGTTTCGCGGGTTTCAGCTCTGACGTCACTAAAGACTCACCGTGCACAGAGGCTGATGCATGTTAAATCTGTCGAGGCTCAATTGCTATTGTTGGGGTGATGAAGAATTTAGAAGAGGATGATGTTGTTCTGATCAATTGAAAGTGGCTCAAAATTACGAGATTGGTCACCAATAGGTTTTAAATGCGACGATAATAAACACTCACTCATTTTACCTATAATAAAGTACGCAGGTATGTAGTGGAATGCAGATACTAAATCTCGACTTTCTTCGTATATCATTGATGAAACATGGTTCTCAACATTGAGTTACCGTGATCTTCAGATTTGAAAAATAATTTTGCTATTTTAAAAATAAGTAATTTGTCTTCAGATCCTACACAATCAATTATTGTCATACTAATACGATACGCTGTACAGAAAAAAGGTAGATGGAATTTCTATTTACTATAAACATTTTACATCTTTTTTTTTTTTTTGATCAAAAGTATAAATGTCCCCATTGGTGATTCGAATATTCCCTTATTCTAATTTTATAAAAATGCTTAGACTTTCTTATATTTATGAATTTGATGATTTGGTGTGACTTAAATAATAATACTATATTTACAAATTTTCCATTCGATGTCAAATAAGGCATGGTTACTTTCTTTTTTTTGAAGAGAAAAGAACCATTATTTAAAATGACATCAATGAATCATGAAAATCATGTAAATCAGCACAAAACTACATAAAAATAAAATACATCTCATGATTCATAATTAGATACAATGATTTTAAGTCTGTTCAGTTTATAGCAAATCATTAGTTATTTATTTTCAAAACTGCAAACATTTCATGCAAAGTCAGAAATATTTAAATTTGAGAATGCTTAAGAACATGACATATATTTTAAGAACGTAATGTATCAGAGAGTTAAATTAAGTCAGGACGAATCTGAACGAAACTGGGTTATTAGATAATAATTTCAAATGTAAAATCCAGTGATACATTGTGTAAAATACTGTGATTTCAAATAAAAAATACATATAGGTATGACATCTTTTGATTAATATTATATTCCCAAACATCATAAATAATTATTATTTCCCTGTTTAGTTTTAAATCCTTTTGTTGACTATTTTATAAATGTTCAGCCGAAATTAAGAAAATATATAAATTCAAAATTCAATATCATCTTTATGATTTATATATATTGATAATTCTGAATAATTCCTTAAGAAATATTTGATATAAAGCTAAGTTTTAAAAACTTTAATTTTCTCTTTTTCGAATTAAAAAAATTAACCATTTACCTGTTTATATTCTTCATCTGATCCTTTTATATTTCTACAAACTAAATACCTCAGTAAAATACTATATTGTTTTGCTTGTAAAAAAATGAAACCACAATATTATTTAAAAAATATTTTATGTTTAAAATATTTCATATGTATGTACAAAAATTTTTAAGTACTTTAAAATTTCATTAATTATTAAAAAACATATTTATATTTGACTTAGAATATTATATTCAAGTACATTGTACAGTTTATTTGATTTTTAATAACTCAGAGATTTACATGGTTCAAATAGTGCAAAGACTAATAATATAAATTTACTTGCAAAATAACAGTGCAAAATAAATTTCATCGTAAATATTATTTTGTTTCTTGGCTTAAATATTTTTTCTCAATTTGATCATATTTTTGTAATAAAAAATATAGTTCAATTCTGATAAAGATATAGATATTTCTTAAGATTTTCTTCTTTTATAATAAAACTCTCTTTAAAATGAATGAATTTTAGAAGTGATTCAGAAATTCAATAAGAGTGAAATACAGTAGCAACTATTCAATTTCAAAAATTAATTTAGACACTTTTAATTTGAAACCGCATTTAGTTAGTCACATAATCACAATTAAAATATATTCCTTAATTTAAATATCAATTTTGGCAATAAGAGAAATTTTTCCGACAGTTTTTAGTAACATTTTTGTCGAGTAATATTATAACAAAAAGGAAAGAAAAAGTATTAAAGAAAATCATTTAAGAAAAACGAACGTTAAAAAAAATATATTAGATTAAAAAAATATTTAGCCATAATATAAGTAAAAGCATGTCTTAAAATGTACACAAATAATCAACAACAAAATTGAGGTCGTTATATAACAAACTTATAGCTGTAAAATAAAAAAAATGAAATAAGGTATATCTAATTAGCTTATTTTCAAACATAATAATATACAATATCATGAAAAAAAAACTGTAATTTAAATGCTTCATAAAAACAGTTTTTTTTAAAAAGTTTAAAACTTAAATTCAAGTATCTTTCATTTTCCATTTTGAAGTACTTCATCAATAGAAAAGATTGTGAAACATAAAAATAAGAATGTATTAAATTAGTATTTTAAAAAAAAAAAAATATATATACATATTTTTTTCTAAAAATTAATTTATATTTGCTTTATGTACTATGATTTACATCACATTAAAGAATAAATATTCTACAAAATTTTACTTTTAGTTTAAATATAGGCAGAATTAAAACGGAGGAAAAAACTGTTGCAATGCATTGTAGAAACATATCCCTCATTCCAAGTACCTTAACATTCTCGTTTCAAGGTAAAAGGGGTAAAAGACCAAGAATTAAAAACCACAATACGTTGAAGTATTCTGTATAAAACACCGCCAATTCAATTAGAGTGAACGCTTCGAAATATGTAATAGCACAATATGTGGCTTAATTATGAAGCATCCAAGCATTCATAAGGTAATTTATTCCTTTCTTTCAACTTTTAACCTAAATTACACTTCAAAGGGAAATACTTCTTCCTTTTGCTTTCATTTACACTTAACCTACTTTCTTGGCGATGTAACTAGTCTTAGCTCTTAGTTCTCAAAGTAAACTGATTAATTGGCGTTGCTGTTGAAAGTTTTACAGAAGCGTATTTATCGTCATTGTCATTGAAATCCACACAAGTTTTAATTACTTTGTAGCAGAAATTGGGGGAAATTGTTTGTGAACTAAAATGTTTCGTCATTCCCTTTCCTGATGAAGGAATCCTATGATCAGATTAAATGACAGTGAAAAGCATTTTCTTCGGGTGAATGTGAAGACTTCACAGATAGAAATGATCCCCTAAAAGTTTTGTAGAAATAATTTCAAGACAAGAGACAATTCTCTGAAAACACAAAGGATATATTTTGTATAATGTTTTGCTTTATTGTAATATCTCTACTATTGTTATTAAAATGAAAAATGAAAAAAAGGAAAATATGAGTTTATGTGAGTGCAGCAGAATGAATAAAAATTCAACTGATGATATTTAATTCATATGAACATACTTTATATTTGTTAATATTTTGTGTTGTGAAAATTATGCATCCTTTTGCTGAATTTTCTTGCCGCAAATCGTTAAAAATATACTTACAGCTATGAAATGTCAGAATACGTATTGATAATTAGTATTATCTTTTCAATTATAAAATCGGAGATTTTTAAAAAATGCAAATAGGTTTTATTTTTTAAAAAAAAAACTGTTGAAATTAATTAACAACAAAACAACCTTGTTTAATTTTTAAATATAATAAAGAATGTCGTACAAATTTTGCTTTACAAACTAGAAATACTTAATTATAGTGTGATTTATGTTAACTGATAAAACAAATACCAAAATACTTAATACATTTCAATAAGATTTTAATCCTTTCCGAAACAAAATAGATGAATGACTAAAAGTAAATTGAATGGAATATGTTTTTAATAATCAAGGGAATAATTTAACAACAGAAATTTCTTGTTTTAGTGCTATTTTAACTGCACATTTCCTTATACAAGAAAAAAAAGTACCTCAGAAGGATTTTTTTTTTAAATTTTCAAGTTTGATTTTTTTATAAAATGCACTTTCTTAAATTGTCTACATATCTACCAATATCAAAACGTTTCATAAAACTATACATGATATTTCTGAACATATGAAAAAGTAATGTATCTTAAATTAGATATTTTTAAAAAGTGACATGAAAACCCCTCACCAAACAAAACATTTTGATAAAAAAAACCAGTGTTTTCTTTGCTGAAGCCTCTCATCTTCTTGACATTTTGAATTCATAAGCGTTATGTTAATCCTAAAGAATCTCTTTGCTTTCTTTCTCGTATGTTATATTTATTAAGATATATCCCCAAATATAAAAAAAATCAGTTTGTAATGTTTATTTTTACCTTCCGTCTTTTGAACCACTGTTATATTTATTTGACTGATTCATCCTTGTGAGCTTATACTTGTAAAAAATATTTCGCACACACTCATACAAAAATATTTTCGTTCGGAACCGTTATTTGGCAAAAGTGTATAAATGGATAATATTTATGATATTTAGTGCCACTTAGATTAGAAAATGTATATAAAATAATTTTAAGAATATTATTACAATAAAAAATTATTTAAGTACAATATTTTGACAAAAAACGAACATAGTATGACCAATTTTCAAAATGTTCTCCTTTTTTGAAAAATGCTTCTATTATAATAATAGTTTGCCTGTTCATAGCTCAGACCTCTCTGCAGAGGATCAAGTAGAATTTTGGAAACATATAACTTAGAAGTGTTTATCCATATTTTACGACAACAGAGGGGAGCAATTTTAAGAAAAAAACGCCGATAATTATTTCAATTGAAGGTAACTCTGAAAATAATGTGAATTTTTCCAAAGTCCTAGTTCAGACTCCCTTGGAAAAGTCTTTATATAAGCGAAATATTAATATTTTAGAAGCATTTTGAAAAAATGTTATTCTAAGTTCAATTTTTGCCAAAATATTGTATTTAATTAATTTATTTTTACCAAAATGTCCTTAAAACAATTATATACATATATTCTAATCTAAATGACAATAAATATCATGAAAATTGTCCATTTATACCCTTTTTTAAAATCACGGTTCCGTACGTAGTCGGATACCTTAAATGACGAAAAAATAGAATACGACATAAAATCCGTCCTTTGTTCTACTACTGTGGATTTGATTTACTGCATTAAATACGTACAATCGTTCAAATTTAAGAAAGTAACTAACCATTCCATAGTAATACCAATCCACTTGCCAATTCGAAACAGCAAGCATTTAACAGCCTAAACAATCTATACTATATGAGTTGGTATCGAAAACTTTCTTTCAAATGAATATGCGACACTTCTTATTATAAAATACATGTATTCTGTATCAGTCAATAACTGAAGAAAAATTGCTTACGTATGCAAAGAATATTTATGAAATATCATTTAATTTGAGAAACACACAACCATTTCTTTTCTAAATCATTTAACTGTCATGACCGAGATTATCCCTGGCACGGAACTAGTGCTCCAAAATGTCATGTCTGAGTACTATGCGGGAATATTTTCTTTTGATGCATCTTTCTGGTTATACCCGAATACATATCGGGAGAAGTATATTTGATCTCTTTTTTGTCAAACCAAATCTATTTTGGGAAAGGCAGCCACCTCAAGCGAATATGCATTTGTTACAAAACCTCAAAAATCATTATGTATGTAATTCAGAATATAAGTTACTAAGTACGAAGAAAATTTTATTTTATACTGAACCTTCGATTTTTGCAATAAAAAAATTGATAACTTATGCATTCAAATCAACAAAATATAACCAGTTACTTATAATTTATAATCTATATTACTTTGGTTAAAAATAATTCTTGATATTTCTTATCATTAAATTTCGCATAACTTTTATCAAGCCTTAATTGTATAGGAATTCACAAATCTGAGCAATATACGTAACATATTTTTAAAAGTGAGTATTTGATTTTAGCAGTGAATCTTATATTAAATCCCGCATCAAATTCAGTTTATTTTTCAAACATGGACTTAGGAAAGGTATCTATGAAAACTGCTTCTTCGGTAAGCAAATAAAAGATTTCGACAGTATCCACTCATAACGCGATGACGAAAGCAACATGATCAAATTTTCGTATGTGAACTGTTTGCACAAACTTCTCATTGATTTGTTTACTCTTCAGAAATTTCAGCAAACCGTGCAACTAGTGCCATCAGAAATTTCATTAAGACCTGAGTTTTAGTTCCGCTGTTTATATACAAATATATTTTCTGAGTTAAGCTCTAATTTGCTCCGATTTAGTTGGAAGCATTTCAGAATTTAAAATCATTCTGGGAAAGGTAAATACTGTAAATTTGTTGCAATAGTAATCAAATGTAAAACTTTTAAATGATAGTACTTTTTATTATTTTTACATGATATAAGTAAAAAATAAAATGTTGAACTGTTTTGTTTAAAATAAGCAAGATGTGGCTATTAAATAAGGAAACTGAATTTGTTACAGAAGAAATAAGCATCGCCAAACACCAACTACTTAGCCTGAAGCCTTCTCTTATGAATGCAGTACTTCTCGGTTCTATAAACGAATCCGTATATCTGCAGTCTTTGTTCGCATAAAAGTTCATTTTTTATTTTGCCGGAAAAATGATAAATATAACAATATTTCAACGAATTGTTGTGAAATTTGCATGAGAATTGGAAAAACCGCTACTGATAATTTATTGAAACAAGTGTATGGCAATGAAGGCTCATCGCATGTATTACTTTTTAAGTGACTTAAGCGTTTTCAAAATGGCCGAGAAGACGTAAGAGATGATTCACGACTGTATCGCATTTTAACTTCGAAAATGGATAACAGCATCGTAAAAATCAGTATACTGGTTCTATCGGACCATTAGTTAAATACTCGTGTGATTTCTGAGACTGTCGGAACCGACAAAGATTACGTACGCCGAATTTTATACAACAATCCTTGGATATAAAAAGTCTGTGACGAATTGGTGCCTAATATTCTCATATTTGAACCTCAAGAAGCTCGTAAAAATGTTTGTACTCACACTTTGAATGTCATTGAAAATGGCCCAAAATTACTAAAAGGGATAATAACTTGAGAGGAATTGTAGTTTTTTACTTATGAACCGGAAAAGAAGCGTCAACCCATGCACTATCAGAATCCATTCATCAACAGCCTGAAATTCTCGAATGTGCAAATCAAAAATTCCAAATAATAATGATTATTTTTTCGATATTCATGTGATTGTGTACCTTCATGGGTTTTGAACATCAATAACACGAGATTCTTGCAGAATTATGTGAAAGAATAAGAAAGAAACAACCAGAATTGTTGAGGGTCAAGTCATGGGTCACCATGGCAATGCACCGGCTCATTTCGCGTTGTCAGTCAATAGGTTTATAAACAAACACATCATCCAAGTATTAGAATATCCGTTTTATTTGCTGGATCTTGGGCCATGCGATTGCTGTCTGTTTTCTGAGGTGAAATGAGCGTTAAAAGTACCATGAGTCGAGTCCGTTAAAGCTTGGAAACAGAAAGCGGCATGCGTCTAGAAGATCTCACAAAAAGACTTCAAGCACTATTTCGAACAATTAAATATTCACATTGTTATAGGAGTAGAGAAAGGGGTGTATATTGAAGGTAATAATTAGTAAATATGTATAAAATCAAAATAAATTTTTTTAAAGCATCAGTCTTGTAATTTAATAGCCGCACCATGTGTACTTCCCGTTCCAAAAGTTTAAAAAGTGTTTATTTCTTAAAATAGAAATGACTTTGCATGGAAAATTATTTATTAAAACCAATTGCCTTGCATTTTACAATGAAATAAAATAAAATCATAAATTGCAACAATAGTAACATAACAATATATAAAAATTCCTGAAGAGTTTGATTCCCTCTTAACTTTTAAATAAAATCCCAAATTAAGTAAATTTCGGATGACATGTATTTCATGACCTCATATGAATGTCTTAATGTTTGCTAATGACTTCACTGAATTGTGATTGTATTTAAGCGCTTTACAAAATATGATGTCTAAACCGACTCAGTTATAAGGGAATAAGAGTGTTTTTATCTAAATGTTGAAAGGCAATGGGGGAGAAAAGCAATTGCAGTCTCTTAAATAGGTCCGTGTGTTATTTATAGGATTTTATTAAGAAAATATACCTATACGACGCT
>BMAV01023060.1:259839-283655 GCA_019973955.1 Trichonephila inaurata madagascariensis | reverse complement strand
GAGTTGGTGACTCTAGTCTTGATGCCATAGTAGACTTGTCGTGTAGAGGTACTGATGTATTTTAAGTCTATTTTGGCTCAAAATCATCCCTTTGAGAGTGTATAGATGTTAAGAAACGGGTTTCGGATTAGGTGCGGTCTTCGTCATTTGACAGTTATTCCAAATTACAGGTCCATCGCCAACAGCCCTCGCGTCCGACTTTAACAAATACTCATTCCACTTTTGATGTTTTGTTTTATTGTGTGTATTGAGATGGTGTCCTCTATTATATGAAAAACAGAAATACTGAATCACATGCAATGCAAAATGACTTTCTTGATAGATTTCCTCTAAATAACAACACATTTTCGAACTGTTGTGTCATGGGGAGATCAATGATGAACCTCCTATGGTGCTTTAGAGGCTCATTTACAAACACAAAGGACGACTCACATATACAAATATTTACATCTATCAGGAAAATGTTTTAATAAATAATAAATCTTTCGAATGGTTGACTTTTAGAGGAAAAAAAGACCAGGATGGCATCCAACATTTCGGAATATACAAAGTCTGCACACAAAGCTCACTGGAGGAGCACACGAACCTCTCTCTCTGAGAGACAATCACAGAATACCCTTCGATGTGGCACTCCCGCAGGAGCAGTACCTTAGGTCAGTCCACATTGCCACCTAGAGTTTCAGAATGGGTCTAGAGTTAGTTACACTGCTAAAAAAATCACACCTACTATCACGTTATGTCCTTCTTTTTTCTAATTTTTTTCTCACTGTGAAGGATAACAAGATTGTAAGCGAAACATAGATAAAGCAAAACTCTAAAATTCTAGATGTTTACTTCAGATATAATCGTAATTATAAACAAACTTATAAGTGCGAACACATTGTCACACAGAATACCAATTGCTAACAACAACAACAAAAACCAAGTTGCGCACTGATGTAGTTCCCAAATACATGCTCATGAAGTTTTTGCTACGATCTACAATTTAACTAAAAGCAATAGCTGAAGTTACCCTATCATGCTTACTACAAAAAAATATGTAGATTTAAGAGTTCAATACGCTGTAGACTGAACACCACTGTTATAGAAGCTTTGAAAAAATTGAAACATAAATATATTTTATATTATAAGAGAATTTTCAAACACATAAGAAAAAATTTATTTAAAATTCTTATGTCATTATTTATCATTACCCGCTTGGAACTTCAGGTTAGTTCCCAGAAAAAGATGTCTTTTAATATTGGATTTTCTACAAATTTTAGGGCTGTGGGAGTTAATGGTGAAGTTCAAAAGAGATTCATGGCTGCAAAATTGAAGATATGGGTCCTAACTCTGAGCCCTGATTTTATCCATTACAATATGGGGCTGCATATTAAGTTCTCTAGCACCTCAAAATCTCATCTCCCTGATGAGTTGAAGAGAGTACGAATAAGAAAATTTATCTCCGGTGATTTACTGGAATCACCGTCAGTTTTGAATTTTTGTGAAGTTCGTTACTAAAAACCTATTGTGTTACACTAGAACAAATTTATTACCACAGTGTTGAATTTTAATTGTATTTAGTTTTGTTAATTTAAAATCTATTTTACTTTTCTTTTTATTCCAAAAGGAATTTTGTAATAAATCGCGATACATCTCTCGCGTCTTTCGTTAATTATAAAGAAACTTCTAACTGTGATTAATTGTTTTTTGATTGAAAATTGTGCTTGTTGATTCCCCCTCTTTATTTATTCTAAGATGCATCTTAGAATGGAAACCTACAAGTATTCAAAATGAAAATTTTCTTCTATTTATCAAAGGTATTTGTAACTCTCGTCTTTATGCGAATAATAAATGTATTTTTTACATTAATTAAGTAAAATATCCCAAGTGTAGTTACAGGATATAAGATGAAATAATTTATACTGATAAAACAATTTATCCCCTCTCTAAATTCTGTTACCAAAATAAACAAATCATTTAATATTTATTTATTATTCTATGTGTTATCATAATTGGCATGCCTTTTCATGATAAAATCGCTTTCAATCAATGAGTTTGAATTAATCATTTTTTCTCAAGGCCTATTTTTGAGCTTTGTTCCAAAAATCAACAAGATTAATTTTCAATTCAAAATTATTCAAACCGTGCATCTACTATTTATATGTAGGAACAAAAACGTGTTATTTCACCGGATACGTTATATCATAAACATTAAGCTCTTTTTGTTAGAGATGACTTTTCGCTTTTTAATTAAATAATAACGTCTAGTATAAGTACAAATTAAGATTTTTTTTTTTCATTTTAATGTTTGTGGTAAGTTTTTCTGAAATTTCAAGTTAATATATATGGTTCAATTACATTAGAACAATAATGTATATCCTTTACATTTAATACATTTGGAAATGACAAAAAGTTTATTTTGCAGAAAAATTCCTTTTCTAAATTTTTGCATCATACTATTTTTGTTATTTGTGTTTCAGATACAATATAAAGATACATCAAAATACAATATAAAACGATGAAGTAAGTTGCATTCAAAATTAAAGTATTAAATGATTTTCGATGGAAAGTTTAGTATAGATTTCTCAGGTATTAAGGGAACTTACTTCAACAAACAATAAATTATCAAAACTTATTTTAAGAAAGTAAATTTGAAGCAAAAGTTGGGGCATGAAAATAGTTAAAAAATTTTGAGAGAAAGATAAAAGTGTTTAAAGAAAACTTTATCAACAATATGGTTTCTTCACACAAAATAATTCAATATACATTAAATACCCTCTTGAAAACGCACATAATTAATTTCAGTGCATTCCTTTTGCAAAACGAAATGCGCAATGATAATGATGAATAATGTTATCCTCATTAATCATTGAAAACGTTTTTTTTTCGTAATTAATTACATATAACTTTCAAATTTTGTTTAAAAACAACGAGAAAAGTATAAGGAAAAACGGTCATATGTGTTTCTCGGAAAATGCAACGTTTTTTTTTTAACAGAAGCTGGTGACTTTGTAAATTATCAAAGTCATTTAAGCGTATAGAACCTTTTACTCATCATTTTATTGCAAAAATTATAGTATTTATTTACAGCGAATTAATTTTAGAAAAATAAAAATACAATTAAAGCAAATTATGCACATTAATTTTTTTTAAATAATGTTTTAAAAGAGAGAAAATATTTATTTCATAGACACAGCAATAGAACTTCAAGTAAATAACTTGAAAGTTGAAAGTATTGTCTACGAAATATTTTATAAATAACCCAATAATAACTATTGAAAAATTGCAGCAAAATCATTTTATAATTCAATTATACACCTTAAATTTGACATAAAATTCAGTCAGATAGTATGAAAGTTTAAAATTTCTTGTTGTACAATAGTTATGTTTTAATGAATATTTTACAATTTTTAAAAATTTACTATAAATTGCAACGAATATAACAAATTGAGGAAATAATTAAAAGATGAATTATTCTAAATATATTAAAATTTATTAGCTAAATTTATTTATTATATGACTGTTTCTTAAATTAGTTACTTTTATTTTAGGTTTGTACACTGAAAGAAAGAAATAACAGATGTTTTTATAAGAACCTTTGCAAACATTAAATTAAACTCCACGTTTTATATTTGAACTACGTTAAAATCTCAGATCAATTTTAGTTGAAAACACAGAATTCTACCTTCAAAATATTTCCTCGATTAAATGGAAGTAAATATTTATGGAATATATGGAAGAAAAATAGGATTTTTTAATTATTTCGATCTTCGAAGAATTATTTGTTGAATTTTATGAAAGTCCTTTTGCTTTATCTTGCAAAATACAGCAAAAATCATTCAATCATATTTATTTGGTATACGTGAGAGAAAAAAAATTTTTTTTTTGCTTGCTCTGCATGAAAAATCTCGTGGAAAAATATTTTAAGCTGATGATTTAATTTATGTTCTGTACATCCTGAAAAAAAAAGGATTTTTTCTATTTAACTTAATATCCAGAATCCATCCTGGATTTTGCTTAAATAAAAACAAAAGGCTCCATGAAAATGTAACAAAAATGAAAAATAATTCACCTTATACAGTAATTTTGTTTTCATGCATTTTGTTTTCTCTTTTGTCATAAGGTAATGCTTTGTTTCGGTTATTAAAATAAAATGAAATAAGAAACGCTTACATTTACTGATGCATATGAATGTAATTTGTATAAAAATCTAATTTGTAACAAATCAATGCAAAAATAAATACCGTGAAATCCACCGCGTAATGCGTATGCATATTCCCAAGCCGATTTTTTTGTTTTTTTGTTTTTAGGTATATTCACCGTATAACCCGCATCCGCTTTTTTTTTTAATAAACCTAAAATGTATATCTATGCAATGCTACTATGTTTCGAAGTCATTTATTCGAGGTCATATTACAATCTTAAAAAAATAGTACACCTCGAGAACTACAACCTTTTAAGTTCATTTCTTTTAAATGAATCGATATATGTAAGGTCTTCTCATTTTTTTTAAAGCTATCGTTTCTATGCCCATGATTCGTGTTCATATAACACGCACCGTAAATTTTGATTCTTATTTTTTGTGTTAAATGTGTGCGTTTTACGCCGGATTTTCGGTAAATTAATATTTGGTTGGTATATTCAAAAATCTTGCTTGAGCTCGTATTGGTACATCATTGCACATGTCATTACTTTTAATTAATTCTGTAATTATCCTTCACTTAAAAAAAAGGAAACCTCAAATTTATATATATATATATAGTTACATTTATTTTTTGAACAAAAAATTTCAAGAAAATAAGTTAACTGCGAAATTCTAAATTTAATTTTTATTCTTCTTAACTCAAGGAATAAGAATATTTTTAAAACTTTTATTCCTTTTCCCTTAGATTGTTATAATAGTAGTATTTTAAATTTAATTTAAGAAACATATTATTTTTTTTAAAAAACGTTATATTATTCAAAAGCTTTGTAGGAAAATGGTCGAAGAAAAAGAATTTGTGGATTTAGCATAGAATTTAAAACATTTTGTTAAAACAGGGATAAAAGGAATTTTATTTCATAATGCAAAAATTTAGCAGAACAAAAAGATTAATGCAATAGAACGCAAAAGTTATGCATTATTCACAAAACAGTATCTAAAATGTTAATGTAAAAATTTACATATAAATTAGCCATACGTTTCTTTCAGAGTGAAAACATATAAGTTGTACGATAAAAATATATAATTTAATAAGATGCTCTTATCGTAGTTTCAGAGCAAAGTTGTAGTTTCTAACAATTCTAAAGAAAAATTTAATGACAAGAGTTTTTTCTGAAAGAAAGGGCATGCATGACATAATTTCATTACAAAGATATTTAGGTGATATTCAGTGATACACAACACACAAGTTTTTCACATAAAAACCGCATAATATGCATAAAATATACTTCATGTTGATATCGAAATGAATTTCCGATATAAAATACTTACATTTTACTTAGCGTATTTATTAGAATCTAAGCCGCCAACAACTTTAAGCAAAAACCTAGATTCTCAACACGTTTTTGTGAGCAAATTTTTAAAAAATTGTGCAACATGGTCTAACGATATCCGATAATCACGAAATTTAAAAAATAAATAAATAAAATAAGAATTAATAAGAAGTGAAAAATTAATTTATTTTACTGGTATTAAAAATTTTAATTACATATAGGAACCTGTATTTTCTCTAACCGTCATTATCATGTTCGATTTTCTCCATACAAGAAGGTAATGGACTCGTAGCTGGTGTGTCATGAGTTCAGTCCTTCAGTGGCGCACACAAGGGGGGTTCCTGAGGGTCCAGCCCCCATAGCTCTTGATTTTTTCCGATTGATTATAATTCTAAGCATATAGTGCGTAAAATTTAATTATTTGTTATTAATGATTAATTTTATTAATTAATGCTAATTATTTATTCAATAATTAGTTTCTTACTGTGTTTTGTTCCCGAAAATCGACAAAATCAAAAGGAGCATGATACAAGAATGGTAAACTTTCAACCCTGGACCCCCTCCCCCTGAAAAATTCCTGTGTGCGCTACTGCAGTCCTTGTTACCGCTGAGAACCCATCGGGAAGAGGGGGGAGATGCATGTTAAATCTGTCGAGGCTCAAAAGTCCTCCTGTTGGTGTGGATAATAGGAGAGGGAGTGCTAGCTCAGATATCGTCCTCGTCATTTGACCATGGTTAAAGATTACGAGTTCCTTCACCAAAAGCCCTCGAGCAGCTGAATAGTGCAACGTTAATATTCACTCACTCACTAACTATTCCCCCATCCATCAAATTTTTTCTCTTTCGATTTTAAGTCAAAACCAGATTATCAGTAACATTGACATTAGAACAAAAATTAAAGCTTAAGCTCGAATAAATACATTATTTTATGTAGTTTCAAAACAATGAAATTTTATTATGATGTGTATAAATATAATGCAACAGAATTTTTTTTTTTTTTTTTTTTTTTTTTGTTTTTAAGGGTCACTATCTCATTAGATTTACATTTCAAAAAACCTTTTTTTAAAAAAAAAAATAATTACTTATACGTCAGCAATTATATTTAATAATAAATTGTTTTAGAATTGTGAGTTCTCAAAAAGGACATATACATTTTTTTTTTTTTTTTTTTTGCTATTTCCAATGATAACTAATTCTGTGTATACAGCTAGAACCAAAGGTGAGAAAATACATTCGCGTATTTCAGATCCATCGTGGGACCACTTAACAAAGTCATAAATCAGTCTTCCCTGAGGCCAGGAAAAAGGGGATATATCACTTCCGACGCGTTTTCCTACTCGCGGATCAACATACTTCTTAGAGTGATATAACTTCACTACCTTCACACACATACACAGCAAAAGATCTGTTTTGTCACGAGCTATGTTCTTTGTTCTATACAAAGGTATTCCTGTGACAAATTTATGCCTCAGAGATAAATATTTTCAAAACAAGTGATGTAAAATGGGAGTTTATTATAAAGTAAAATTATTTATTGAATATATTATAGATGTATTCCAAAAAAATTAACTTAAACATGTTATATGCAGTTATATGAAGAGTACATAGAACAATATAAAAAAAATATAACTGTATAATATTTGCGATTTAAACTTTCTATCATGTGAATTACGGAAATACAGATTATGTTCAGTTAGCCTTAGCAGATAAAAGCTCTTGTTGTTTTGGTCTAAAATTTGAGATTGAAAACCATGACATGTATGTGTATGTGATTCGTACGTTATTATTTCGCAATGTTATTGGGCTAATACTTCCAGATACATTTCTTTTTTTGAAAGAATACTGGTAAATGGTTTTAAATAGCTAGTATACTTGTCCAAACTATTTTCAAGCATTTGTACAAATTATGGTTAATATGGTATTTATTTAAATTCAGTTTCGTTCAAATTCTCATCACTAATAGTTATTCTTAGCTTATTTTCTATTTCAAATGTAATTTATTACTTGTATATTATTTTTTCTTAAATTTAAATGTATACATTGTTCCCTTATTTTCCTTCCACTTTATTCAATTTCTTATTAAGAGGACTTGATACACCAAAAATAACAAACCTATTGTTTTTTTTAAATTTTTATTTAATCTTATTCTTTGCATTATTATCTTTCGATTGATATATCACTTGTGTAAATCGGAAAGTTAGAAATTGAATAAAACTTCATTTGAAAACAAATTCGGCAATCAGTCTTTAAAAAATCTATTTTATAAAGAGAAATAATAACTATAAAAAAAGAATGTGTAATATATAAAACAGAATATTTCAGAGGCAATAGAGTAATGTAATTTTTCTTCTTTGTAAAATGCGTGCATGTAAAATTTTTGAATTAAGGCATTTCATATTAATAATTTCATAATTTCAGTTCTTATTCCTGATATGATTTTCATACAAATGAAATACTTCAATATTATGTGAAGAAAAAAACTAAAAATTCTGTCGTGACAGAAAAAAAAAATTAAACATTTTTTTCCTTGTGAAATTAATACCGTCTTAAAATTGATCATTTATAAAAATGTATTGGTTGAAAAAATACGAAAATGCAATTATTTTTAAGAAAAAAATATAACTAATATCTTAAAGTTGTATTTTAAGTTTATTTAAGCTTATTATAATTTTTTCTTTCAGAATTATAAACTTTAAAGTGGTTATTCTCAGTTTGTGTTTTTCGAAACATTAGTACATTCAAAATGCTACTCTTTCCACAACTATTTACCAATTATTTCCATTTTTTCCCTGTGTGTTGCATATAAAGCATGTAACAAAATAAGGGATCCATTTTGCTGTAAACTGAATACTTTTTTTTAAAAAAATTAAAATGTAAGAGATATTGGCTTTCTTGTTGATTTTTAGCATGCATATCAACATATTTTTTTCTCCCAAAAGAATTAAGTTATTGTAAAATCGATCCCTAAAATTGTTTATAATATCCGTAAGTATATTAATAAAAAAAATTTCAGGTCAAAAAATTAATAATTACAAAAGGAGTAAGATTTTAAAATTTTCCAAATTTTCTCCAATAAATTTTAATTTTTAAAATTGTGTGAACAGTATGTGAAAAATTTCATCCTGTATCATTTTCTTGAATAGAAATATTATATAAAATGCTAAAATACAATTTTTAAATACATAAATAAAGAAAGTAGCTCAAAGGGCACCAAGTCATCTTAACCTCTTAACTACCAATTAAAAGTTACGTGATTCTCACCCAATTACCATCTTTTTTTCCCATAAGCGCACGTATGTGGAGTATTGGAAGAAAATAAAAGGTATAAATACGCAAATTTTACTCTGAAATTAGTAAATCCTTCGCAAACAATGTCAAGGTTATTTTATTGAATTTCAAACTCTTCGGAATGGTTATACTGATAGCAGCGCAAAGTAAAATATCGTATTTCTGAAAGACGTACATATACGTCAGCGGCACTTAACGCACAGGTTGAGCGAGACGTATATATGCGCAGGTGACAGTTAAGGGGTTAATAAGAAAATAAACAAACAATTGTCTTTTTTTTTTAGATTTTCATGAAAAATGCATAGTGTTCAAGCTAGTTATGGTTACATTTACATTGATTTTATAAAACCCTATTTAAAATTATTAAAATATTATTTTTTGATAAAAATTGTCTTTAATAACTAAATTTCATTAATAATTATATAAGGGCACTTATTTTGTCATTAATGTGTCCATGTTATTAAATTTAAAATACTTTTTAGTAGAGGAAGAAAAAGCAAAATCAAAAAAGGGATTTATGCTTTAATAATCAGAAACTTGACAGCATCGTAGGAAAAAAGAAAAAGGAAAATCATTTTTCAATTAAATTTTTGATTTCTTTAAATCAATAAACTATTTTAAATTAATATCATTATTTTAGAAAGAGAAACAAATTGATTCCTTATTAAATAATTCTTTCAATACACCTTTTGTGTGAAATTGTACAAAAAAATTTTTTTTTAGTTTCCCTTATTAATATACAATATTTCTCCTTTTCTTCACCTGGATACTTATCGAATTAATCTCATTTACTTATCGAAAACATCTAAGTTACATAGTCTTTTTCTGAATATGATCATTAACTGTGCTCACGGGAGAACAAGAAGCCTCTCTATCAGATTTAACGTTGGTCATTCGTCGCACTTGTCGTCAGAAGCTGAGACAATCATTTAGGGATTTTCATTAACTAGAGTGTATTATTCACCTGCTTTTCATCATATCGAAATACGGCTTGATTCTTAATCACGAGAGTGTTCGAATTGTTCATGAATGAGGAGATAGGGAAAAAATCTCACTATTAATGTTGTTGTGTAACTTAATTATTTAATAATGCTATCACATAAAATTGATGTATTCATTAGTGTGATAACTTGAGTAACATGATCAGTTACTCATTGATAAGGAATTGATTACTAATGAAATAATACCGCTCTTGGAAGATATACTTCTTTTTGGATAGGAAGCCTATTTTGTTGATTTTCATAATTTTGATCTTAAACATTTTTTGAAATACTCATTTAAGGTGGTATTAACATTCTTGTAATCATACATTTATTCTTTAAATTTTTCTAAGAAGTAAATTTCCCTAATTTTGGTTACTCACAATAAGTAAATTTATTATTCTAATGAATCATATCATATGAGTCTTTATCATGTCAAGATTCAATATAAATTAGGTTTTTGTGACTAACAATGTTTTGTTGCGTTTTTGTTGTTCCGTGTATCATCATGTACGGTTTTATGTACAAGATACAAGGAAATTTCCTGCATCATTTGAAACAGCTATAAATAACCTAAAAAATTATTAACTAAACCTTTGATGCATTGTGTTTATAAAAAGCTTATTTATTTAATATATATTTTTTCACCAGCGTGAAAGCTCCAGTTGGGCCCTGACCTTCCTCACAATTCCATTCTAAGCCATTGTTCTTGGCTATTGTTTCCAATTTTTCACTGTAATAGTTTACAAGTCTTTTTAGAGGAAATCAAAATTCACCTACTTGTATCCTTCCTTTTTGGGTGGGGCCGCAGTACCCGAGTGGTATAGGTATCGGATCGTGGCTGGTTTTGTCACCAGTTTGATCCCAGTACCACTAAAGACCCGCCGTGTAGGGGATCAATGCACTTTAAATCTGTCGAGAGCTCAAACGTTCTCCCGTTGGTGTGGTGTGGTTGTTAGGAGAAGGGGTGCCGGCTCACGTGTCGTCCACGTCAGTTGATCATGGTTCAAAATTAAATGGTCCGTTGCCAAAAGCCCTCTTGTAGCTGTACAGTGCGACGTTAATATTCACTCACTCACTCATTCCTTTTTGGGTGCCAGATGGTTTAAGCGAAAATATCTTTTTAGTAGCTCGATTGTCCTGCTTAATTTTCTCTATTACTATAGATTTATTAACTGAATTTTAAATATTTTTCAAGTTTCCAAGTTGGTTTTTTCCCCTCCAGAAATTAGCATATTTAGTTTTCCAAAAAACGCTTCTTATAATTATCTTTAAAAGGCAGCAAGAGTCAATTTCACTCATTGTCCATATTTCAGCTGCCTAACCAAAGATTTGTAAATCTGTAGGTTGTATTTTCTTCTGATGAAATTAGATTAAAAGTACTTTTATCCCCTTTTCCCTAAAAAAAATCATTTGTTAGTTGATATGACTCTATTGAAAATGACTTGGGTTATGTCGTTCAGAGTGAATAATCAGAGCCTAAATATTTAAAGTTATTGACAGTTTCAAACATGTATTTAAAATAAGGATGTGTGTGTGTTAAATATAATTAATTTGTTGATTTATTTTGAATAAATAAAAAAGAAACAATTATAAGCACTAATTTTAACAGACATGCATCAAATATTATGGTATAGTAATTAAAACACTCATGAAATTAGGTCCCAGTTGATTTATTATAAGGAAGGTATATAAATATTACACAAAATTCATTGTTAGTCATTTTTACCTCAATTTTCTATAAAGATCTGGTCATGACGGTGGAGAGCATTATTCAAGTTATTTAATGTAACTGTTTTAAGAAGATTTTTCAACCAGACAGAAATAAACAGTAAGAAATGGTAATAAATAAAATGTAAATCACGTGTTTTTCATTTCTGAGTACATAAATAAGATACATTCTCTTTCCATTGTATTTCAAAAGGATGGTAATGCATTTCATCTCATAAGACAAGTTATCATTACACATTGTAAAGTACAATTTCAGTTTATCATATTTTCGAAGTGAATGATACCTTAGTATTGGTATCTTTTATTTTTATAAATATGAAATAAATTGTTGCTCAGAGAATTCAATAATTTTATGCCATCATGTATTAATTTTTAAACAGTATCAGTTATGAAAGTACGATTTATTTTCTCCCAGAGTTTCAGGAATTCAAGAACTGCAGTTTCCACAGCAATATATATTTTTAAAAAGCAGCGCGTACGTAAATCATTACATTGTTAATGTTGTTTGAAAATCGCTGCAATGAATCCATTCCAGACTATTTTCAATCGCTTATTATTTATTTATTGTGAGTAGATAAAATATTACTCCATCTGGGTAAGTGCCACATACAGTTAATATAATTTTCTTTCACAATGTTTATTTCGAAACATTGGGAATTTAGTTACGATTTTTCTTTCTGGCATGTTTTAAACCATCACATTGTCTGAGAAAGCGTATTCAGTTACATATTTTTTGGAACTTTTTACATGTTATAATTATGTTGCCAAAAGATTACGGAATTAACTTAGAAATATTTATTTAATAATATTTATTTACATTTTATTTTATGGTTTAACTTAACCATCATAGATGAAGAGGCAAAGTTTTATAAAATTTCACCTTTTAAACATCAGTAAAAGCCTAACTGTTTTTTAAATGGTATTTAGTTCATTCTAAATGCTTTTATTACATTTTTATTTCTTTTTAAAAAGTTTTGTCAGAACCAATCTGCTTACATCTTGAACCTTAAGATTTTTGAGTTGTATTCTAAGCTTAAAGGAAAAAAAAAACTTTTAAACTAGGATTGAAAAGAAAACTTAACTCATATCTTGTAATAAATGATTTTTTTCTTTTAACTTTTGAGATTCGCAGGTATGCGTTCTTATCTATCGCAAAGCAGAAGAAAATTAATAATTTACTTTAAGTAGGATCATATGCATGACTGTTTTTAATTATAATTTTTGAATTAAATCTTATTAATACTGTTACGTAGATCCATATTCGAGAATTTTATATAAAGCAATCACAAAGAAAATAAACAGTTAGTTCTTAAGAACGACGCGAATTTATTTTTAAAATTCCAATCCTTTAAATACAGGATTCAGCAGCGATATTCACAAAGTAAATCTCCGAAGGTCTTCATACCTTCAACAGCAATCTAACAAAATCTTCAGTATTTAAAAATACACGTAAATAAAAGATTTTTCACAAGCCCAGCCGAGCCAATCGCTAGTAAAAACAATGTTCACTCATCGCTGGTTGAAATCAGACTGACCGACGTTCCGGCGAGCATTTCTATTTATAAGCGTTACAGAAACTTCCAGAAATATAACCGCTTGTGTCATCGAGCGTGACGTTAGTGGAGGGTTCACTACTTTCTAGAAGAATCCAGAGGGTTCTGAACTCACCAACATAGTCACCAATAACGCCAAAATGGTCACCAAAGTCGCCAAATTGGCCGCCAACTAGGTCGCCCAAAATGATGCCAACTTGGCTCTACCACCAAGATTTCGCCAAATTCTCATTGAATCTCCATTATAACGTAAGGGGCGGCATTGCTTGTAAATAGTACAATTTTAACATGAAATAAATATAACAGAGAGTAATATAAATGCATTAAACATTCAAATACAAATTATTTACACTATTTACACAAAATTCGTAACAGTACTAATAATTTTACTTAAATTTTCATGTTCTTTACAACATTTTATCAATTTTTATTGTAGTTCTGCGGTTATAACCTACGCTTCTTGTGACAATAGATTATTTATTCATAAATTTTAACTTTAATACTTTAAATCTCACAAACAACTGCTTTCAGGGCATTTAAAACTTCACCACCAGTTAACAAGTTCCATAACTGTTATCAGCGTTTTAAAAGAATTTAAAATAATGGGATTAGAATAGTTTTGACATATATTTCCCCTTATAAATTTGCCTACAACATAATTATTCCTAAAACAAATTCTCTGCATGATAAAATGCATCAAATGGAAAAATTTCGGTCGTAGCGCTTGGTTGTATAAAATGCATAGTATCCATTTTATCGTTCCTCAGCATACGGTCAGAAAATCTCGCTTGAAATTACCAGAGAGATGGAGTGTAAATCAGTTTTATTATATTCCTGTCCAAAGGGCATAAACGAAGGGAGAATCTGAAACCGCCATTATGAATATTTCACGCGATGCGTATTTTTCATTTTTATGTTCGATTGAAAGTAGCACCATTAGGATTACGCCTGGAGGCCGAAGTCTGTTCTAATATACGGACCGGACGTAAATCTTAAATAAAGGAAGCGTTTAACTTGAGGGGAAAAAATTCCTCCCGGAATTGTAAAGCAGCTTTCTTGTGTGGTTTTACAAAGGGAATAATTTTGCTCAGTCTACCCGAAGAACCTAGAAAAAGAAGAATTATTCCTTTGTTGTTTAATAGATTTATTGTGTATAAACAGTGAATAGTTTGAATTATGTTTCCCTGCATTTAAAATGGAATGCCTTTTAAAAATTTTCCTCGTTGTAAAACGTAATGGATGCCTTTTAAACAATTAAATGGTTTTATAAACATTGACAATGTTTATTATTCCGGTTTATGATTTATTTCAATGAATTTCTTCTTTCTTTCTAAAGAAATCAAAATACTTATTGTTGAAAAGAATTGCAAAAGTACGTGAGTTCGCATAGTTAATTGCAGTGAACGTTTTTCATTCTAATAGAAAACAAAAACATGTTCTAAATCATTCGATTTTTGATATAAATACTGTTGAATCTTAATATCCTAATAGGTAGCACTGCGGCAGTGATCCATTTCTGTTTAGAAGTCTTGTGGCAACATTCGGCTAGTGTGTATCTTTTTTCAGAATAGAAATACATACATTTGAAATGTTCTCGTGATAAATACGAACTATACGAATTCTTTTATTCCTTTTGAAACAGTCTATGTGCCGTAAATCATTTTTTCAATTGTGAAATATACATTCAACAATATAAAATTGGAGTTTTATTTCTCATTGTATCCGTTTTCTTGCATTTCACTGAATTTTAAAATGAAACTTATAGGCTTAATCGACTTCCATAAAATCCCCTATTTTATGGTTTGTATTTCTACAAATACTGTGTCATTTCTTTTCTTTAAACATATTACTAAAAGTAATACATACTTTCTCATGGTACAAATATCGAATTCATATAAATCTTGTTTCGTCCAATTTAATTCAAAATAAAAAATAAACATTTTACTATAGAAAATCATGTAGTAATTGATATATTTTAACATATAAGATCGAATAACAAACGTAAGTGGGAAAAATACATTTGAATAGAAACGTTAAAGAAATATTAATCAAGTTATAAAAGCGAAAAAAAATTATTGTGGGTAAACGTAACTGCAGTAACCAAGAGTGGCCATGACCATTAATGATTTGCGTTGTCAAGTGCAGATTGATGAGCATTCAATCCGTCTAGGCTCATTATTCTCAAGTTGGTATAGTGTGGAAATTTGAAGAAGGGTATGTCAGCTCAGGTGTAGTCTTCGTCACTTGATCTCTGTTCAAGATCTCGAGGTCCGTTGCCAATAGCCTTGGTATACCTCTAAAAAACGCGGCATTCTTAAAGTTTATGTTAGATACTTTTAAAAATGCGTAAACTGATATTTTGCTTCATTCAATGATGTCTTATTATTTAATTAAAACGTTACTTTGCATACTTAATTAAAAATACTTTATTTGTGTACCATTTTTAACAACATAAAATTAGATTAAATACGGAGTAAAATACATTTTAGTAATCTTAGAACGATACCAGGAAGATATTAAAATGCTTACATATACCATGCATACAAATTCATCAGAGACAACTATAAACGAATTGAAGAAAAAATATTATGCTATATATTAAATCACAGGCTTAATAACTTATATGCTTGTATTACTTATCACGTATTGAAAATAAAAAAAGCTGTTTAGTTACAGCTACATTAATCAAACATTGACTGTTACAATTTTGATATGGTTGCAGGAGCATCAATTTTAAAGAAATACTATTCTATCGATTCATAATATTTAAAAAGTACATATATTTGTATAAAGATATCTAATAATATGTTCAGTGTCTGAAAAAGAAATATGTATTTGAAAATATTTGATTATATTTATTTAGAAAATTTATATTACGTAAAATAATAACAATAATTCATCGCATCATACGTTTATCTGACTTGCAGGCTAAGTTTGCTGATATAAGTTAAGATTAGAGAAAAATTTATCATTAAGAATATTGTTTCCATACATGTGAATTTTATAATGTGATTCTAATTTTATTTAAACGTAATATGAGCAACCAGTAAGACATATTTCACTTTTATGAATTTAGTAGAAAGTTTTCTTTTCAAGAGCATAAAATGTAACGATACAACGAAAATTCTGTGATATTTGACATTTTTCAAGCAAAATTCAGTCATTAAGTTGTCAAACACTGTTTCGAAATTAATATTCTTCATTCAAATAGCACTTTTTTAAAGTTATTTTTTAAGAAACATAGATGTGAAATGCATTAACTATATTTAAATAAAAAAATAATCACGAAAGTACTTTGTTACATTTAATTCAGTTATCATTATGAAATGAGAATGAGAATAAAAATTATTAATATTCATATGTGCACACACACACACAACACACACACGCAAGCACAAACACTCACACACACATATATGTATGTATGTATATATATATATATATATATATCAGGTAAACTTAACTTTCTCACTATGCTCAAAAACTCTAACTCGACATAGTTTCTCAAAAAAATGAAACCTTGTGTCAAAATAACGAGATGGTCGCCCAATAGACTGTGTAGTTTCAAAGTACGGATTTAATAATCGATCAAAAGAAATAAAAAAACATTAATATAGAATATAGTTGTATTTTTGATTTCATGCTCAAAAATACAAAGAATGTAGTGACATTCGTATAGTATTAGAATTATAATACAAATTTTTTTCTTTTATAAAATGTTGAAACTTAAAAGCATACATAACATCTCCAAAAATAGTTACATCTCATATAAATATCAAACCATACTTTTAGAGATCACATATCATAGAAATAAACATCGCACATTGCTTCTCATAAATTTCAAGAAATATAACTCCTTAAAACATATTTAATCTTTTGATAGACATTCCACAAAATATAATAATTTTCTTAAAAAAAAATTCTATTTATTATTAAAAACCTTTGAATGATTTACAAAAATTTTTTCATTTGCTCTAATATATAGCTTCAATTCTTTTGTAAATAATTTATAATTCAAATTTTTATTAAAAGAACTGCATTTTCGAAATTGTTCTTAGAATGTCACGCTTAACATATAAAAATAACTTTCTGGTTATTTTACATAAAATATCAACATATAACATATCAAATAGTTTATATTATAATAAAATAACAATTAACATCCTTCTATATATTTAATTTTAACTCAATTATCCTTTATATATTTTTCAGTGGAAAGAAAATAAAAATATATATACCTCTCATTGAAGGAATTTTCAATGAACTTTTATTTTTTCTGACATTGCTCATTGATTTAAAAACAGCAATAATTTTTGCAATAATATTGAAGCCAAGAAAAATAATATTCTAATTGTTTAATTAAATAATTTACTTAATTTTTTTCAAAAAAGATCCTTTAATACTTATTTGTAATGCTTACAAATATTAGTATATCTTTTATATATATATATATATATAATATATATTTAAATGCCGATGAGATATTTTCATAAAATTAAACTACTAATTGTTTAGAAATTATTTGCTATAAGCATTTAATTTTAGTAAAAATTTAATAAATATTTAGTTTTATGAATATAAATTTTTTATAAAATTAAATATTTATTAAATTTGGGATAGAAAATGAAGAGAAGCAGGAATTCCCAAAAGGAAAGTATAAGAAAATATTTGTTACTTCTTTAGAGCTAAGAAGATTAACAAAAAATCTCATAAAAGAATTCAAAAGCATTATAATAAACATTAAAATTAAGTAAAAATATAAATATAAAATCAATGACTATTATTACAGATAAGCTAAGAATTTAAACTAAATTTCAATTTAATATTGTTAATAAAATTTAAAATGTTCATAGTGTAAAAATTGCTTGGAATCTTAAGGTATTTTTTTAGTCTGAAACTTGATCATTTTTAAATAAATTTTACGACATATTCTTCAACTTATTCTTCTCGGATAATAAATTATTAATACTTTTAAGCGAAGCCTAATCATTTTATTAAAGTTTTCTTTAATTTTATTCCTGAAGTGTCTGGAAAAATTTTAAATTCTTTAACTTATTTGCATCCCATTCTCGCTAATGTATTCAAAACATATTTAATTACCACTTTTAAAGCCCATGAAAAGAAGCTTATTTTTCTTATTTAAAACTTTCAGATTTTTTGGAATAAATTTTGCGTAGAACACCGTAAATCAGCCCATCGACCAATAATGGCAGTTGTTTTGAGTTTGACATTCAGTTTTGTTCTAATTAAATTCCCACCTGTATGCAGAGCTTCTTCGTTCTAAACCAGCTCTGATTATGCAGCATGGGTCCCAGCTTAACTTTATCCATGGTGAAGTGGGGATCGTAGATTTGCATATACACGCTATTCTGGAATTAAGGATATTTTCGCGTCTTTGAGAGGAGGAAGTGTTGTTTGATGTCAGAGCTTACGGCTAAGCAGTTTTGGAATCTTTTTCGTAGCTGTTGATTTGTTGCATATACTCTCTTAAAGCTATACTTTATAAATCACTTCAAAAATAAATATAAATATAAATGTGCAAAACCTATCAAAATCCTGCAGAATTTTATTAGTTTTTGTGTGGTTTATGTTTTCAAGTTATTGAGATGTATGTTATGCTTTTATCGCTATATTTATTGATAAATTTACAGTTCTTAAAATGATGAAAATTGTATGCATCTACAGAGTATGATATTATATGGAAAATTTTTCATTTAAAAAAAAAGTTTTTGTGTTTTTTAAACTAACTGATATTAAAAAAAAATTTTTTGTTGTTGTAGGAATACTTAAACATTAAATGTAAAGAGGAAAATGTGATAAAAAAAGAAAGTGAGAACCTTTAAAAAGTCGAATGTGTTTGTGTAAAAAAAAATTATAATTTCCACAATTAACGAATGGTTAAGATTAAAGTAAATAAAAAAACAGCTATATGTTAAAGTTTAGTTTTAATTTAATTTGTTATACATTTATGTCTTTTGCTGATTTAATCCAATTATAAAAATGATTTAGTCCAATTTTATTAAATTTGAGCTCTACAATTGTTACCTAGATAATTTTTTAAGAAGGAATTACTTTTTTTGTTCAAAACTGCTGGAACGCATTTCATTCACATAGGGATTTAAACTTACACAATAAGTACGAGAGTTGGGTCATAAGTCATGGCTACTATTTTTTTCCCTTGTAGGTATGTGAAGGATCACAAACATGCATGTGTCGAGTGGAAGTTCTGCAGGCATAGTGCGTATGCAGAACAACATACGGCTCTGTGATAGCTGGTAGTAGCTCAATGAGGGCTAAGACATCAGTCAGTTGATGAGTGTCGTGCGAGATGGAAGTAACCCGTGTTGAGCAGCGCACTTACATGAAAATAGCCGTTCTCCGAGGCAGAAATGCGATGGAATGTCACAGTGAATTAGTGGAAGCCCTTGGGAATAATGCCCTACCATACCGTACTACTGCACGGTATGGCAGGGCATTATTCGCTCGGTGGGTAAGCGAAAGTTTCAGCAAGGACGTGTGTCAACCTGTGATGAGCAACGTTCGGGATGATTCACACATGGTGCGGCAAATGCTGAGGCTGATGGTATTCAGCGCCTCCCACATCGTTGACAGTATGTGGTTACAATAGCAGGGGACTGTGTACTGTGTTGTCATTTTTTTTGCACCATGAAGGCCATACTGCCCTGTATATATATACTACCGTAATAAATTAGTGTGTTACGATATTTCAGTGTTACTCATTATCCACACATGTTGTTAACACCGTGTCCTTTCGTCTGTATATGTTACATTTTTCAACAGGACTGGTATCTTCAAGAAAAAAAAAATAGTTATCATGACTATTGCCCCAATTTTTGTAGTTTTGGAAATTTCTATAAATTAATAATGAAGGTACAGAAGAACATAAACAAGCAGATACAGAACCCAACTATTTGTGTTTCTTTTTTTTTTTCTTTTTCTTTTTTTTTTTATACATTTTTTAGAAATGTGTAGGAAATATTTTTTAAAAAAAATCGCTAATTTATGATGTTACTTGTATGATAATATCTTTGACTTATTAAAATAAGAAGAAATTTATAGTAACTTTCAGCATTTTATACCTGAATTAAAATTATATTTAAATATCATGTGCAGTTATTTCATGCTTTTCAAAAGGAGATTAATTGCAAAATCAACGTAACAGGATAAAAAGTAAGGATTTTATGTGTACTTTCCCCTGAATATCAGTACAAAACTTTATATAATATTTATTCTAAAAAAAAGAAATTTCTTGCAACGTTTTGAAAAACAAATTATTCTTATTTAATTTTTTACAATTTTCAATTTTTTTAGCAAATCAGCGTTAATATTCTATAATATGTATACTATATATATTATAGTGCCTTTATGTATTTTGAAACGAATACTTTAAAAAAACTTTCATTTTTTGTTTAACGCTTTTCAAAATAAATTATGAAAAATTAAATACACCCTTCCGAAAATTGAGATAACAAAAAAAGTGAAATCTCAATTATATCATCAAACATAAATAAGTTATGTGAATTGCTCTATATAAGTAAATAGTAATGCTATATCAAAACACTATAAAATATTTAAATTAACAATGTTAGTATCACTTAACATCATTTGATACGTAGACAAAGATAGACTTAAGCATTTACAGTTTCCCGAAGTATAAAAATTGCAGAGATATGGACATTTGACATCATTTTTTGAAAAAAAATTGATCCTGTGTCATTGTATCATCTATCAAGCCGAATGATTGAATATGAACTTTTCTTTAACTTAGATACTACGTATTACAATTCTAAAAGGTAATGATCTCTTTGAAGATACATGCGAGAAAGAGTTACATGTGCCGTAGATGGCAGCTATTTTATGCTAACTGCAAAGAGGCTCAGAACCTTCATGCCAACCTAACCCAAATCTTATCTTTTAGCAGCAATAGAAATTTGGTAATAACAAAACAAAAAGCTTCCGGGAAGATAATTTTATGCCAAACGTTCAACTTTGCATGCTGACTTCATATTATGCTCCTGAAATGACAGACTTAATTGGTCATAAACACGACAGCTGAGGTCTGCATTCATTATAAGATCATATTTTATTTACGAAACTATTAAGGAAAATTATTGGTCTATTGAGAGAAGAAAAAAAAAACGTGCTATTATCCCAAACATATTATGAAAGGAACTGATCTGGGTGGATTCTGTTTATGAGTGAGAATAAGTTTTATTAGAATGAGACCGTATTGACCAGCATATTGACCAAGAAGCATTAAATTATCAGTTGTAGAAAAAAAATATTTTTTTGTACAAAACGTTTCATTTTTACCTAGTATTAGTAGGTGAATAACTTATCTCAGATGACGATAATGCGAGCCTCACAGCTATTGGTTTGGAGCGAATTGTTTTTTATTAAAAATTATTGCACGTATGGGTTGACCAATACATTTTTCGGACTTGAAGCTGATGGAGCATGAAGAAAGAAATAGCCTGACTGGGCTTGAATTTGAATTTCGGAGAATGTATGGATGCTTGTAACTGTATAGTTTTTGTGAGGTAAGGATGCACTGTAAACATTTGTCAAGCAGAACGCCCTCTTTAGAAATGGGGGGTTCTCTGAAACACCTCGGTAATGTTCTCCCTCAAAATTAGTGTGGAAGGATAGAACCCAAAACGTACTGTCTCCTGCATAGTGTTCAAATGCTGTGGGGTTAACGGCAGATGTAATCTAGCTCCTTGTCACAATGAATTTCATGGGGCTTGATCTGACACCGTAGATCGGGTTGTATGAAAAACAACACAAATAAATTTTTGCGACAAAAGATGGTTTTATTGTGTTGTGATGCTTATCAGCCTGGTGTACGAAAGCTTATACATGGTCTGAAAGACCTCGTAGCACAAGTCGACTGGTCCATGACGAAGGGTAATATGCAGCTTCGCTTGAGTGAGGAACTGCAGACTGACTGAACCTCATTGTATACGAGCAGGCATTAGCTGATCATAATGAAACTGCCTCCACGCCTTGTTTAGTTTTGACAGACGTACTCTCTAGAAATACTACACCCGTTCTTCCTAGATACACCCCTTCACCACTTTGAGCCTAGCTGCATGATTTGAAAGGGTGGGAGTGGAGATGATCTTTTAGACCTTTGTAAACAAATCCATGTTGATTATTTAATATATATATATATAACAGGGACTAAGAAAATCAATTTTAAATAGAATATAATTATGGAAATATCCGCTTCTTCTTGATTTCGACAAAGCTTTTGTATGTTTCCTTCTTTTGAATAGGAAACAGTAGTCAATTCATTGGTACCATTTGCAGATTCAAAAAATTATATTGTATGATTTAGAATTAGGAATATGATAAAATCGACTGAAGTCGTATGATAAAAAATAAATTGTATTTTATACCATTTAAAGTACGTTCAGAGCGAAAACCTTTTAAATGAATTATATATTAGTAATACATTTTAATCTTCTAATTAAGTAACAATATTAACTTTTATATTAATTGTATGACCACGGAAGGTGAGTGGCCATTGTTGGGATCTTGTATCCAACATAACTTGTTGTGAGTCGTAGGTTTTGGTCCTGGTGAGATGTGTAGGGAATGATGAACGTTAGACTTATGAAAATTCAGACTACTCACGTTACCATGGAGTAGACGGTTAAAAAATGTAGTGTTGGCATAGGTGCCATCCTTGACTTTTGTTCAAAATTGTAAGAACCCTCGCTAATTTCAATCATGGTGATTCAGAGAGCTTCTTTTATAAACAATTAGTTCAGGTAAAAAGAGTACAAATTTGAAAGAAAAAGGTTTTTGATTAATGAACATTTATTTATTGATTAATTAGCAGATGATGAGAAAGGTCATTAAAAAATATAAGCTCCAAGCATTTTAAATATTTTATTGAACTATAAGGATAAGAAGCTTATTATACACAAAAATACCATATTTCCCTTTTGCCAATTATCCATTTCAATTCTTTATGAAATATACATACCAAGCATATCAGAAACCGTTTTTGAATCTGCATATAACATTTTATTTTACCTCTAGTGTATAAGCTAATTTACATTTTAACATCACCGAAAACGCTCTGAAATTCATTCTACAGCTTTGTTGCATTCGCGGATTCTGAACAGATATTTACGCGATGTCTTCAAAATTTTCCTAAACGAATCAACACGTAGAAAAGGCGAGAACTGTAAATACACATATCTTCAAAGATGCTGCTTCATAAATTTAAATATTTAAAAAAGACTACCGTAGAAACTCTCAAAAGCATAAGAATTCCTACACTAGGTTCAGACGTTTATTCGTGACTTGGTAACCATATCCCTGGAGTGATATTGAAGATGAATATAATCCTTTTATGCACAGCTGTCTTTTTCCTTAGCAGAACTTATTTAGAGGTATTGTTTTTAGAGTACATCACGTTCTTTTATGGAAATGACGGAGCAAAGCCACACTGGGAGGCATAAATTACAGGCGCTAAGCCATTCTGTAAGTTGGCAGACTCCCAAACCTACGTCATAATAATGCGACTATCTTGTCTAGTCTCGAAAATGTATGATGGACCTCTAGGGCAGAGCTACGTATAATGTCAGGATCTTGAAAAACGCATTTGGTAAGGGGGTACATACACCATTTTTATATGCCTTGTTCATGTATAAGAAACCATTGGCCTAGTTCATATAATATTATTCCTCTTTTTCCTAAATCTAATTCTTAGGAGGCAAGTATTATATCAAGTGTAGAAATATATACATCTTAAGAGGGTGGTTTGGTGGTA
>BMAV01023060.1:194431-254839 GCA_019973955.1 Trichonephila inaurata madagascariensis | reverse complement strand
CATATTTTCTTGATAAAATTCTTAATGTAGCTATTGAAAATTTTCCTTTCGTTTCATGCTTATTGCTTTTCTGAAATTTACTTTCGCTAACATGATTAATATGCATTATTTCAGCAAGTGTTTCCCTTGTTTGATCAGCTTCAATTACCTTTCAGAGAGATCACAGATGCCCAATTCTTTTTTTATATTCTGCTCATTTACATTTATAAACCATAGTTAGTCGTACATCACAATTAAAACCACTAAGTTATTCATAGGGGGAAATGCAGCATGTTTAAGAAAATATTTTTGAAAAATAGTGGTCGTGCCGGGAACTCGGTCTAAACAAGTACCTTAAGATTCTAAAAAAACGTTTGCCACTCCCAAAAAAGGAGATATGTTATCAATTCATTTTAGCTCCCATTAAGACTGTCATATTAGAAGATTCTCGGTCAAGGCCATTGGTAACAAATAAACAGTTTTCCCACACAGAATTAACGATTTTTGTATTATGTTTCAGTACACTCATAAAAATAAATCTTGGCCAATTAATCCTTCAAAGTGCTCAATAAGCTTATCCATGTAATCATAAAACTCTTTCACATTGTGAAAAAAAAGCACAACAGAATTATATAATTTACAACTTCCCTAAAAAAAAAAGGGATGCAAATAACCATACCAGTAAGTTCGAAAGCCAGCAAAAGTAATATTTTGGGTTAAAAGAAACGTAATAAAAAAATCTCTCATCGTAGGATTACATCAAAGCAAACAAAATATTTTTTTATTTAGTTATAGGATCAAAGATAGCTAATGAGCGTTCAAAGTAGAATCTTTTATTTTTGATGACCTTTTTTCACCAGATGATATGTATAAATATCAATGTAACTCTGTATATTTTTATTATATCAGAAAGTATTTTGTTTTTTTTTCATTCCAGTAAATTATTTTTTTAACCTTTTATTTTCGATATGCTCGCGCCCCCCTTGAAGGATTATCGCGCCCCCCCAGGGGGGCGCGCCCCACAGTTTGAGAAACACTGCTGTAGTGTAATATAAAAACTATAAATTATTTTATTTTAAAAGTATTATATTTAAATAAATAATGACTTACTATATAAATTTTTTAAAAAAATAAGTAAACTATATATTATAAATAATTAATATAAACTAAACATAACTCACACACACACATAGTGGGGCAACAGCAAATTAGGGCCAATGACTACTGTGACCATTTCAGTTTTCATGATCCTGGACACTGAGGTGCATGAGCATATGTTCTGGTCAGGTGGTCAATCTGACACAAAGCCCATAGTGTTTAGTTCCCAAAAGAGTTTGGTACTCATTTATCGACTAAATACAAGGATGAAAGTCTGAGTTGATCTCTCCCATCCAGGTGTTTATATCCATGACCCGTGACGTAGGGCCCTTGGCGTATATATATATATATATATATATATATATATATATATATATATATATATATATATATATATATATATATATATATATATACACCCCCAGCATCATGTTCAATAGTTTCAGGATATCAGAATTGCCAAGAAATCCTGGACAAGGTCATCCACGACGGCCATGTAAGATCGCCATTTGTCCATTATAGCGAGTTATAACAGGGATCAGGGATACTACAACTATTTATTTTTTTTTATTCTGCAACTACTGTTTAATGCTTACAAACTCCGATGAGTGTATATTTTACGATCATACGGGTGTACTTTTACTGCTAAATGTTTTTCTTTGTTTGCATTATATCAACTCTATGAACATACAAAATTTCATTAAAATATAAGTAGGTTTAGAGATAATCGACCAAAACTGAAAATTCTCTTAATTTTGAACACCAGTGTATATATACTCATGGGCAAAAAAATTAACGCACCAAGAAGCAATTGCGAGATCGTAATGAAACTTGGCAGGAAAGTACATGTCGGAGAGATATGCAAATGATTATAGAAATGCAGCGTGATTGCTCTTTAAGTATAGCTGATAGAGAACGTTTAACTTCGTTCTCCTTGGAGTCTAAAACAGGTAACCAAAGCTTGTTTGAGTGTGCTGAATCGTTTACAATGTAAGAGCTGACGTAGACATACCATTAAGCCGTTTTCGAAGACAATATGAATAACTTTCGCAGTTTGAGAGGGGGAGAATCTTCGGTATGATGGAAGCTGGGTGATCAGCAAGGCGTGTAGCTCGTCAATTAGGACACTCTGACTGTGTTGTGAGGAGATGTTGAGACCAGTGGATCCGAGAGATGTCATTTAAATGAAGACCAGGCTCAGGACGCCCTTGACAGAATAGTAGAGAAGACCACTACATATTAAGAAAGGCACGCGTACAGCCAACTGCTTCATCAGCCGCCATCCAGGAACAGGTAGCACCTTCATTAGGGGTCTATGTGTTTTCTAGAACCATACGGAGGCGCCTGGCTGAAGGACATCGGGGATCGCGGAGCCCATTACGTGTGCTGCCCTTGACTGCCCCCCATCGACGCCTCCGCTTAGAGTCGTGCCACGCACTTGAAAACTGGATTGCGGCAGAATGGAACCATGTCGTCTTTTGCAATGAATCCAGATTCAATCTCAGCAGTGATGACAATCGTGTGGAGACCCCGTGGCGAACGCATCAATCCTGCCTTTGCTTTACAGCGACACACCACTCTCACAGCTGGTGTGATGGTATGGGGTGCCATTGCTTACAATACACGGTCTCCTCTCTAGTATTGATCCGTGGCACCATGACAGGCCAGCGGTATGTCCATGAGATCCTGGAACCGCATGTGTTTTCACTCATGCAACGGCTCCTAGGAGCCATTTTTCAACAAAACAATGCTCTGCTTCACACGACAAGGGTGTCACAAGACTGTCTCTGCACTGTTACTACCCTTCTTTGGCCTTCCCGATCCCCAGATTTGTCTGTAATCGAGCATATATTGGATCATTAGGGACATCGAGTTGGATATCTCACGAGTTTGAACGAACTAGAGGCAAGGTTACAACAAAAATGGAACGAAATGTCACAAGATATCATACACAACTTGTATGCCTCAATGCCCGATCGTATCGAATCGTGCATTCGTGCGAGAGGGGGTTCAACAGGGTATTAAATCCTCCGTTCTTTTGCCCTTTTCTCTGAAGTAAATGATCCTTTTTCTTTCATTTTCCAATCATTTACTTATATCAAAATAGTCATTACGTATGTGAAATTTCGTTTCATTTTGACGACATCTTCTTGGTGCCCCTTGTGTGCTTTTCTTGTCCATGAGTGTATGTGTTTGCACATCGGACATATTGCACACATTGTGCAGTAAAGCGAAAGCCTTAATTTCGAGGATATGAATAATATATGCAAAGAATATCTTTATTTCTTCATTTTTTCTCATGTGCATGTGTTTAAAAACAAATGATATCAACTTTGATTTATGATTCTGTGGAATTATAATCAGTTGTCAATTTTAACTTTGAATAATCTTTTAAATAAGAAAAAAACACATGGCTTAATGTAAATTTTTAATTTTATCTATAATCGACAGTTGTGTGAATTGCTTCAAAGGGAATTTTTTTTCATTATAGTTTTTATACTCTTAATTCTTTCTTTGACAGTTTAGGCTTACATTGTACTTCTGTGGAAAATAAAAATTACAAAATGATAAGAAAAATAATACTTGAAACTTAGATTTACCCAGCATTACTGAATCCTAGTTTATAATTTTTGAAACTTTTAATTGATTCATTTCTTTTTATATTTCAGAATCTGAAACACCAAGTTATGACAACAAATGTATGGGTTGAACAAGTAAGTATTTTTTTTTAAATAAATGCTACAGTTATTTTCAAATATCAATTTTAAAAAAGTTTTTATAAGAAGACATTTAATATTAAGATACTGTGATTAAGAAATCAATCGCAGTCCTTTATATTTTTATATTTAAATTCACATTTTAACATTTTTCTAACAATGTAGTTAACGTAAATATTATTTAAAATAGCTTGAAAGAAATAATGCAATACAGTTCAAAGATAAATGAAAATATTGGTATTAGGCTGCATAATTATACTCCAATAATCATATTCTGTTGAATCATTAAGAAGAAATCATGTCATTTTTAATATCGGTTCTTTTCACATCTGAATAACGATTTAATGCTTACGTCAATTATTTAAATAATCATAATTTTAAAGATTTTATAAAATCGTTTTTAAACAATCCATGTTTCAGAAATAGACGTTAAGTACTAAAGATCAATTATATAATTTGAATATATTGGACACCTTTAGTAATTATAAATAAATTAAGTTAAAGTAATTAGCCCGATAATAATTCAGATTGAAATCAACACAGTATAATCATATAATTTAAACTATGCTGTTGACATTTAGGATATGAATAATGAATATGCTAAATCAATATTATGATTGAAGGAATGATATTATATTGTTTACTCTTATAGATATTCTTTGCTTTCAGTATATAACATTTACCCTTCTGAAACTAAAAAGGACCTTCAAAAATTGAAGCAACTGGTTTTATTGATTAATTGAAACGAAATGACAAAGCATTCTTTTACATATTGGTTACTAACAGTCACAAAGATCGAACATTTAGATACTTTCTTTTGATCCTCAGATAAAAATGACAATATATGTAATAGAACTGAAAAAAAAATTATGAAACTTCGATTCGGATTGCTGTGTTTCCATTTTTGTATATACCTCCGTTATATTATCAATTACAGCATTAAATTTCCTTTCGTATCGGAAACCTGTTTCTTGATTAAAAGTGCTCTTAGAAGTTTGCGATACTATGTGTATTTAAATGTTAATTAACAAGTAACGTGAAGTAAGTTAAATTTAATAATTATTTAATTTTTTGACAATTAGCTAAAATTATAATTCACTGGTAATATTTGAATAAATTATTACGAATTTTGTTAAAAAAATGGATTGAAAAAGATTGCAAAATATTTTGTTCTACTGAACATGAAAGTATTTTATAATTGAAATAAATAATTTCAGCTTATGCACTAAAACTTATTGAGACAACTATGAAATATTATCCTTAAGTTTCATAATATTTATGAAAATTTGTAAAAAAATAAGTTTTAACAGTATTTTTTTATTTAAGAAAAAAAATCTTCAGCCAGAAATGAATTGTTAAGTTGTGTTTATTCAACTTGAAAAGGATACATTCAACACCACTATACATAAAATTATGTTTGAACTTTCCACGGAAAGTTATTGAATTTTCATGTTTTGAAAGATTTATCAAAACGTGAAAAACTTTTTTTTATTTCTTATACAAATATTTTTAAGACAAAAGATTTCTCTCCAAAAATTCTGTATGATTAATTTAACAGAAGTTATAACATTAGTAATAAATTTAATCCCTAAATATAACTAAATCTTCTTAAAATATGATTCTTTCTCAACTAACGCAAATTACCTTTTAAAAATAAATAAGATAAGGTAATAAATCAATAAGGTAATAAATATATATGTCTGTAAACAATGGCCAAATTTTTAAAATGTGTTGTCTTTTCGTTGAAGCCTTTGAAGTACTTAAAACAGTTATGAAAGGAAAATATTATAAAATACAAAAATTTACGTTTTTAAGATCTAAAACTGGGAAACAGAAGAAATTTCTAGGTCAGAAGAAATTCCTAAAAGAGAGAGAAATAAAATCAAAACACTTGGTTATTTTTTTAAAGTATCCTCTTATAGAGTTATAGACGTACTATAGGAATTCAGGAACTCATCATAATTTTATTTTTAAAAAATACATAAAAGTGATATAACGTTTTTACGAACTTGAATTTTTTTTCAAAGGATTAAAAAATAAAAATAAGTAATTTTGGAAAATAAAATGTCGTTAAAGTGTTAATTATCAAGGGGATATGAATTTTATGGCAAAACAATTACAATTAATCCAAAAATAAAAATGATTTACTTTTAGTTCAGAATTAATTTCATGTGGTTCAGGTTTTCGAATTAACCTAATAAAGAACTGGCAACATAATTTCAACAAAAGTTTTTGCCATTGATTTGTAATTGAAAAGCAATTTTCTGTAATTATTTATAAAAAGGATTGTACTGCTATTAAGTCTTTATTACTATAAAAGTCTGTAACGGAGGATATACGCATTTTTTTTTCAAATTTTTCAGCACAACCTAGTTAATAGTATAAACCTTTTTTCCTGTAATTTTTATTTTATTTTACAGTAAATGATTATTGCAATAGTATAAAATCAATTTAATTTTAAAAATAGTAATGAGTAAAAAAACTTTTTCGAAAGCATTTTGTATCATTTTTAATTGCAAAAAAAATTCAAACAGAGTTATTTTTATTTCAAAAAATAACTCATAATATTATTTAGTAAAATTTGATTCAAAATAAGACAATGATAAAAATATGCAAAACTATTCATTCAAAATATAAATTCCCGAGTATGCCATAAAATTCTTTAACATTGCAATACTTTACTTTTTGAAATTTTTTTGTAATCTTTTCTGGAACTTTTTATAATTTTAATTAATGCAATAGATATTTTTTTATTTAGAATAAATGAAGCTTTAAGATAAAGGTTTAACTGATTACAAGTTAATTTATTCATAAATAATTTCTTAAAATAGTTTTGCTTTAATGTTCTGTTACTGGTTTACAAGAGAAACTTCATATTAAAAAAAATTCCTTTAATTAAGGTTAAACTATCATAAAATCTACACTTGTTTGAAATGACTCGAAAAACTGAGTTTGTTATTCCACATTTTTAAATTCAAAAAATTCTTATCAATTCCATGTCGGCTACATTAATCAGTATTACAAAGCAATGCTGCTTAATGTTTTGAATACTTTTAAAAGAAACAAATTAGTTGAAAGTGTTTATTTTTACTTTTTTCTTACTTACAAAAACTTTGAAGTTATCAAATGCAGTAAATCTTCGAAACTACGAACAAATTTATATTCATTAATCATTTTACTTAATTACATGTTTGCTGATGACATATTTTAGTTTAAGCCAACGAGGTACCACAACACCATTCTGGAGCTTAATTAATGAATTATTAAGTTTCAGCTTTCCGAAAAGCTGGAAACAAATGTTCTTGAAATACTTTAAATATATTTAATGCTCTTTTGGGGAAAAAAAGTTGAAATAAAATACTTGTACTCTCAAATAAACATGCTTTGAACAGTCATGTTCTTTTATTTAGAAATTTCATTAACGGTATTTTGTATTTTTGTTTGATAATGAACAAAAATGGAAAATTCTAATTATTTCATAAATGACGAGCATTAATTTATATAAACCTTTCAGACGTTTTGTGTTCATTTGACATTCACATTTTATAAATAAAAATAATAATTATAGCATACCATATAGTAACAGTGATTGAATCTTTTAAGAAAGGGTTTAGTTAAAAGTTTAATAGTGTGATGTCATTGAAACAATATTTATTTAAATTTTTTATATTTTTAAGTCGTCGCTTTCTTTGCATGTTGAATCATCTTTATATATGAAATAATTGTGTAACTTATGGCAGCTTCACTTGTATTAAGGTATCCGACTACGTTCGGAACCATGATTTTCCAAAGGCGTTTAAATGGATAATTTTCATGATATTAGATGTCACTTAGATTAGAATACATGTATAAAATTGTTTTAAGGACATTTTGACAAAAAACATTATTTAAATACAATATTTCGGTAAAAAAATAACTTAGAATAACCTTTATTCAAAATGTTCTCCTTTTGTGAAAAATAATTCTATTATAATAATATTTTGCCTGTATATAGCTCAGACCTCTGTATAGAGGCTCAACTATGATTTTTGAAAAATTCACGTTATTGTCAAAGTTACAACCATTTTAAATAATTATCGGTGTTTTTTACTTAAAATTTCTCCCCTCTGTTGTCACAAAACATGGATAAACCCACTTCTAAGCTATATAGTTCAAAAATTCTAGTTGAGCCTCTGTACAGAGGTCTGAGATATATACAGGCAAAATATTAATATATAATAGAAGCATTTTTCACAAAAGGAGAATATTTTGAAAATGGGTCATTCTATGTTCATTTTTTGTCAAAATATTGTTCTTAATAATTTTTTACTGTATTGCTATTCTTAAAACAATTTTAAATAGATTTTCTAATCTAAGTGATACTATACGCTTTGAAAATTCACGGTTCCGAACGTAGACGGATACCTTAAGACATTTTTGTATTGATTTGATATTTTTTCTAGTCGTTGTTGCAATTGTGAAAAGGATAAGGAGAGTTCTTATATTTTTTGTTACACATTTATTTAGATACTTAAAAGGCACAGAGAAGATACAACAGAAAGGGATGTGAACATGATAGCAATACACCATAGCAGTACTCCCCAACCTTTTTATCACCGTGAAACGGTCAACGTTTGATAATTTCACCACTGCTCACTGAGAGGGAAGAATGTTGATTGCTTATATTTTAGATTGTTTTTATTTAATAATTTTAGTTTAAATGTATTTAAACTTGTCTTCAGAATAAAATACAGTTACACCAAAAAATGAATATAAAGTGATTACCATAAAAAAATCGCCTAAACCCGAGAGAAATACGCCACAGTAAATATGACAGGAATAATTTAATGTTCTTTATTTAACCCAGTATTATATTATCCACTGACCGGTACGCGGCTCGGATGTTGGAGACCATTACAATAAAGCATTCTCTTTTCGCTATTGAGGCTTCAGTTTTTATAAGTGTTTGTCAACAGGAAACATTTGAATCAGATGATTTTCGGTTAAGAGATTTCTGATTGGTCAGAATACGTGGAGTATGTAAGATTGCATTATGCTATTTTAAAAATGCTCCCGTATCAGTATTTTTAGAGATAAAGGTTTGGTCATTATCCGCTTAGGAGCGTTAGATTAAAATTAACTATCACGCGAAATCTTGGATGACTCAATACCATTATGAAATAAAATCCGTTTACAGAAAATTTAAGTGAGTTATACACTATATATATGAAATCAGAAGCTGGAATCCCAAAACTGTTACGTTTAAAGTTTGTGTATCAATATTTTCACTGGTATTCATGATGTATAAAAATAACAATGCTTCGCATGTGATTACATTTCAATTACCCAAATAAATGATTATTAAAAAATTATTTGTTTTCTTAAATTTATTAAACAGATAATTGCTGTGAAATATGCCTAGCTGATAAAAATAACTTTAGGATACTATGTATTAATAAAGATTAAATTTTTAAAAAATGAGTTTATTGTAAACTTTAACTAAATATTGAAAATATTATAAGGAGTCATTTACATTTTATAAACCATGAAATAAAAAATTATTATTTTAAAGCTATTTATTATGTAAAACTGAATATATTTATTAATATTTCTAACATTTTGTAAGATAAAAATCATATCTGAAATTACATTAAAAATTGCTGAAGTGTTTAAAAAAATTATATGATTTTTAAAGTTTTGAAGCTATTATAAATCAATTAATTATTGAGTAATTTATACTTATTGATCAATTTCTCACTTATCATTCAGTTTGGTTTAGCATAATTGTTCTTTTGGATACAAAACTGGACATGCTTTCTTATGTAATAGTTTTTAAAGAAATATTAATTTTAGAAGAATTTTTTAACAAATAGTTTTAATTGGCTATTTTGTACCAATAATTTTCTTTAGCAAAATAATTTAAAAGATCCGATAATATCCATGCAATTGTTTTATATATAATAAAGAAAGGCTCCTATAATGATTAATAGAGGTATACGGGATAAATACCTTGGAATTTAAAAATAAAGTATTAATTCTATGTCTATTAAAAACTTCTAAATGTATTTCAAAGAGGTTTGTTCTTACGAACACACAGGGAGTTTATTTGAAATCGAATGCATATTGTTTATTGTGTACTTTTAATATCTTATTAGAAAACAAGTAATATAAAAAAAATTAAATAAATAAGCCAAATCCTACTTAATTCAACAAAAACAAATTTTATTTTAGTTACTTTGTATTAAATAGTTATGATATATATATATATATATAAAGAGAGAACAATGGAAAAAAATTTACAAAAATCATCCCTTTAATTATATTTATTATTTGCTGAATAGAATATCATTGCACGCCACGCAACAAGTTGCTTAGTTGTAACTTTATTTACATTTCTCTATCACATTTTAAAATCACATTAATTTTTCTGATTAAGCTTTTGATGTAATTGGGAAACTGATTCTTCTCCCTTCGGTTTTAGTTAAATATTTTGTAAGTTTTAATTTTCCTTTCCTTGCAGTTCTAACTTTTAGTAAAAATTCAAAAGTTCAAGTAATTCAGTAAATTCAAAAAGTTCAAACTGGCAAATAATATACTTTTTTTTCAATGACAAAAAACATTGTTCCGTTTTTAGAAACATATGTTGATCTAAATTAAAAATTAATCAATAAAACTATAAAAAAATGTAGCTGTTTTAGCATTCAAAGCTACATAATTTAAGAAACTTTCATTTATTTTAACAACTTGTTTCTATATCGTAAATTTTCTGCATTTTTATTCATATATAAAATATTGATGATAATATCTGGAAATAATATTTCAGAAAAAAAAAATTCTGCATAGGAAATAATTAAAGAGAAGTAATTTCTGTTTTCATCATTTTGTAAGAGTTAAATGCTTTCTAAATTTAGTTTATTTATGATTTTTACGACCTAAATATCATTTTAGAATTATTCCGATCTCTTAATTTAGCTATATATACCTTCAATAGATCGATTAATTTATCCAAAGCATTTACTAAATATTGTTATTTTCAATTAGTATCAATTTAAGTATGCATAGTTTTTCAGCCTAGTCTATGCATACATAATTGTTAGTAACGTCCAATAATGGATGTAATTGATAGTGAAACAGATAATTCCTAAGAAAGATTTTCGTTTGGATAAAATATAAACTAATCAGGAAGTTACAACATATTTATTTTTAAGAAAGGCATGAATAATGCAAAATTAACTAAAAACAATCAATAACTTAATTTAGCACAAAGAAATAAACTAGACTTTTAAAATTTACATAACAAGGTATTTGCCAACTCGTTTCTCTGCCACTTAATGATTGTTGTCACAATCGCAAAAATTTCATCAGTAAACTAATCAATTAATTTATTATTATGCTATAAATTTTAATACACATAATTATCAGCCATCTTAGTCTCTGTATACATAATTGCTATTAACTTATCAAATAATGGATAAAAATGATTATGAAACATATAATTCTTTAGATTGATTTTTTTTTGGATAGTACATAGACTAATCAGGAGGTTACAACATATTTATTTTTAAGAATGATATGAATGATGCAATATTAAATAAAAATAATTAATCACTTAATTTTGTACAAAGAAATAAACTAGATTTTAAAAATTTATAAAACAAGGCATTTGCCCATGGTATTGTGCAACTGAATGATCATTGTCACAATCGTAAAACATTCATCATCATTAAAATAAGACAAATATTTTATGAAAATTGAATTCCATATCTGTAAATATAAATCAGTCACAAAGTATCAACTAAAGGATATTTACAAATTAGCCATTGTCGTTGCCAGCTAATTGAAGCAAAATTCCATGCTGTCCTTAAACACGACTTCCCTATTTCCTTCTCTTTGATCTTTTGTAATAAGTGTCCAAAACTAAGACGCGCTTCGTACGAACGTGTCCAAAGAAAGGGAATTCTCGGTTCTAACGAGGCAAATCTCCCTCTCTGTCCACAGATGCCGGAAGCGTCAGCTCATTAGGGAAACTATTAAGCCAGCCGTTGACGCGTGAATCTCACAAAATTGGAAACGACGGCTACGGAACGGTTAAGATGACAAGGTTAATGTTGACGCTTCTGCGCTAACATTCTTAGGTCTGATGCGCTGAAATTCAAGCGTCCACAGAGAGATCTCTATGATGAAGAGGATGGTTTAAGCAAACAAAAAGTTGATTTATGATTGTTGATGTTGCTATCAAAAGAATGAATAATGACAGAGTCATGTTAATTAGTTCAGATTTTCGCACCTGATTTAAATGCTTGATTGATTTAAGGTATTAAATACTAAACGCCTCGTTTGATACTAAGTCGTTAATTTTTTTTATTTCATTTCATTTTATTTTATTTATTTATTTATTTATTTTTTTTTTGAAAAAAAAGTCATTTAATCTAAGAATTAATATCTCAGAAAGTAAATTTTTTGAGTTTGGTGGAAAAAGCCAGAAGAAAAAGGATAAGAACTATACATTGTTTATTGTTGTATAAAAAAATAATAAATGTTTCATTTTCATAAAATATGTATATTCGAAGAAGTGTGTTATTTATATTTAATTAAAATTTGTTTTGAAACTATAAAAGTAAAATTTTTAGTCTAAAAGTGAAATAGATTAACGATTTTGCTTTTAAAAACATAGATCTGTATTTTTCGATATACTGTGTCTTTAAACATGTAAGAATAGTTTTCATTTTTTTATTCTTTGTGAAGCATCTTAAATATTCAAAAAGTATCAAAAAGTTGCGTTTTAAAAACAAGTTTCATAAAACTGAAAATTCGATTCCCAAAAAGTTTTTACACTTTCTATAATGTGTTTTTGCGTTCAATTCTTTTTCTTACGAAATAGCAGAAAGAAAAATTTGATGTAACGCGCTCCTTTTCAAAAAGTAAATAAGAATATACAATAAAGTATTTTTAACGGAAATAAAATGCTTATCAAATCCTTATGCTCCCCCAATATCTGATAGCATATTTCTGTATTCCGCAAATTAAAGCTAATCCTAATTTATATTGATTAATCAAACCAAACAATATTATTAACAGAATTTCCGAAAGTTTGCGATGCTCTTGAATCCTCTAAGCCCGCGGTCAACAAACTAGAATAATAATAATTAATCATTTGTGTAAATATCTTACAGAAAGTCCTTATTACAAGGAGTGACATAAGTCAATAAATAGAATGCGCGACGAAAAGTAATGAGCATTTGAATGGAATTACTATTATCTCATTGAATTATTGCTTAAAATCTTAATAATTTGGACTTTCCTTATTTAATATATTTTTTTAAATTAATAGGTATTTATAAAAGAATTTAAAAACAGTATTATTTAAATTTATTTCAAGTAATAGGGCTATTTTTCTAGTTACTATAGTGTAAGTTTTAATTCTTTGAATAAATACACTGGGTATCAAGCAACACTTACTAAAGAGAATTCGAATACATAAATATATCATAAAAATAAATTTTTTAAGATACTTAGACTAATACAGTTTGTCTTCGTTGTATTCTATTTGTGTTCATCAGTTCATAAGGTTGCCTACGAAGCAAAATTGAATAGATTATTTTTATATTAGTGTCTTCGGCTTTTGACAATTTCTCTAAGCATTATAATATTTTTAACTATAATATTAAACAACAGATATGTACTTAAATTCAATCAATCAGCAAGATAATTTGACTTATCACTTTTTGAAAACTAATATTTTTTAAAAAATATACCTATGATTCAAATAAAGAAAACACATATACATAACATATACATAATCAAATAATATTTTTGAACTAAAACAATTAAAAAAATTCAATTCTTAATAGATTCAATTAATATTTTCAGAAATTTATGATTTTACTGAAAGATTTCTCTTTTTTATTAAAAGTTTGAAAGGCTAATTTCAACTTAATTGAATGAAAAGGGACATTTTTATTAGCATTATTATCAATACATTAGTTATTTAGTTTAAAATTACATGTCAGTATACATATTGAATTAAAAATAACTAAATCCCAATAGCAATACCTGCCAATCATTTATATATTTATAACATAACTAATTCGTTTTAGTTTTAAGGTATTTTTCTTTATGGCAAGTCAAATATTGAAGGCAAATAAAAAAAAAAAAATCCACACAGAACAAATATTTCAAATTTTCCTAAAGAACGCACATTGCACCACTTTTCCTCTTAATTGTATTGTTATTCTATCGGAGATTTTCTAAAGTAGTTCTTTTAGGTAAAACTTTCTGCATTAAATGTGCTCGAATGCACGCAAAAGTAAAGATGTAACTTTGGGTTGTTTCGGCTGATCTTCAGGCAGATTCAACTTAGGCATTTTGATTAATTTTTGGAACTTCGGACAAATGATAAAAATGTAAAGGTCTTTGAGTAAATACTAGATTTTTCGTAGTTTTCCTAACAAAACAAACACAAGTAATTCTATTAAAATAGTGTTCTGCCTGATGAGGGCTTAACAAAATTCTTTTTGTGTTTACTTAGTGCTTCATTTTCTTTTACGCATGTCAGTACTTAATTTTTCAGGAAACTGGAGACTTGATTAATTGTTCGGAAACAAATAAATTCTTGGAGACTCTTCTTTAAATAAGAGAGGAGGGAATCTGCTAATGCGATTTAGAGTACATTTTCTGGGAAGTAAATTATCTTTTTCCTACGTGAAATTTTTGAGAATAGAATAAAATTTTCTCAACGTAAGGATTCTATAATTAGAGGATAAAATTTGTAAAAAAATTCAGAAATTTTGTTTAAAAAAATATTTTGCGACATGCTCAGGAAGTTTCTTCAAAAGAGTATAGTTAATGGAGTTTCGAAATGCGAGTGAGAATATATTTAGAATTAGAAAATGTAATCACACATAAAACGACAAACCATAAGTACAGACACAAGATCCTGTAGCATAAAATCCAAAGGCAATTTCATAGTTAAAGGGAATATATATGTTAATAAATAAAAAATGGAAAAGTGTTTTACTAATGACTTAAGTCCAAGCAATTAGGGGATGTTACGATTTTTAATAAAACCAAGGAGGAAGAAAATATTTTTTGAACTCAAACATATCATTCATGAGTGTGACAACAAAGGGAAAACGAAACTAGCAAAGGAAAAAAATAATTAAAAAATCGATTTATAACGACGACTACAACCAAACTAAGAACAAAGGACTTCAAAGCCAGGAAGATCCTGTCTCAAGGAACAAAAGCATACGCAGAGTGTAAGCACTGCCCGGGCAGGCAGCAGGATTCCAAACAGTATTTACCCTTCTATTTCTAGTGCTTTTTTTCAAAATTGTCATTGACTATAACACTGAGTCATTATACTCAGATAAGTCCAAGGACATTGCCAAAAGGCGGTGACTCACGTCTTTGGCACTATCTAAGCCTGTACACTTTGTCATGTACGACAAAAACAACAAACTAAAATACTTAATTCATGCGTATCGTAAAAAAGAACATGAACATGATATTTTTGGATAAAATCGTTTTTAATGAAGGGATAGTTTTTCTTCCTGTGGGTAATGTCACACATGTATGAGTCATGGAATCAATAAGATGATCAAGTTGGGACTATGGAGTACTTTTTGCAATCCGTACTAAAGTAGTGCTTTTCATTTGTTGATTTTTTCTATAAGGGAGATGGTTGATTAACAACTTTATGTATAACATGACCCATATTCATTCGATTATCATTTCCTCTATCCTACTCGTTTTGATTCTTAACTGTAGAATATGCTGACTATTCTATGAATTTATATAATGCTTTCTCTTCAAGAAAAAAAATCTTCCTCTAGCCAATCACATAGAATGAACAGATCTTATCGCCTTATCGAGAAATCTGTGGTTTATTCCTGATGATGGATAAGTTAGTTCATCCGTGGATAGAGATACCTTTCCATGTCATCTTTTTTATTTCCACTGCCGTGGTTTTGCGCAAAAGTATAAGATTATTCAGCTATTTTCCTTTATTGAATGTCCGAAAACTAATAGTCTAATCATGTCTCTAGAAAGAACGTTGATAAACACATTAAACATTTTCCTAAATGAAATGATTTAGTTCTAGTCTTCGGAAAGCAGTCTGTGACAGCGGTACCCAAATGTTCATGATCGCGAACTCGGGGCAGGCTGTCGGTCACAATCTTGGTGCCCCTGAAGACCTACTATGTGAAGAAGCTGATGCACGTTAAATATGTATTGGCTCAAAGTACTCATGTAAGTGTAGGAAGGATGTTCGGAGAGTGAGATGCCAGCTCAGGTGTCGGCTTTGACAAGTGATTAAATTTTTTTGAGCAATCTTCCACATGTTGCTTCAGAGAAAAACGTTAATTAAAAATCAAATCAAAACAAATCCATGGTACACATGCAGGTCAGTTTGAAATCCATTCTTAAGCTATGATTCAATCATTTCTTCAAATATATTGGGTTATGTTACATCTAGTGCATTGATCTTACCAAATCCGCAAACAATCTATATCGTTCTCCAGTGTGAATCAGGCCCTGCTTATGTAGAGTACAGAAGCTCATTGCTGTATGGTATAGAAAAAGTTTTTACTCTTCCAACATAGGCCGGCACATCTGTTTCTACGGATCATAGGGACATCCACAACTAATCGACTTGCATTAACCCGCGATCACTCACGCAGGGTGTTCTGTACACCCCAGCAACAAGAAAATCATCCCAGGATTCTAAAAAGAATGCACAGAACCACGATTTTTTCTGTAGCTGCTCATTTTAGGTCATTGAACCTTCAGGCCTGATGCAATCCCTCTTTCTCGAAGGATTGGAATGTAATGACCTTCAAAAGGTTATCTGGGGGACTGAGAACTCCCGCGAGAAGTTGAGCCCTTATATACAGTCTGCTCTGAATGTTTGGAAAATGATTAAAATATTATTTTTCTTCTTTCATCAATCATTATCTCTTTAATTATAAAGTATATTTATTACTGGTATATACGTTTTATATATATATACTAGTTTATGAAAAAATATAAAATTATGTGTTTTAAAATGAAAAATTTTTATGTTTAGTTTAAATTAATGTTAGTCTCGTTTGTATGCAATAAATTTAATAATTTTATTTGTATAATACAAAAAATATCTTGTACTTTATAAATGTGCATCATAATGACTTAATTTTATTTTCATAATTAAATACACGTGTTAAAAGTTTGGGGTGTTCTCTACACCCCGCGAGTAACGACGGTAGCAAAAACAGGCGCGAGTGACCGCGGGTTAAGGTCTACATTGTGAAGGCGCTATTGCACCGAAGTAATGGATATTTTTGTTCCTGATGATATGATCTGCATCGAGTTGAAGCACAATAGTGCTTCTTCTCTTTTGGGCTAAAAAGTTACAAAATGGTTTCCCGCAGGTATTGCAACTAGTGGTAAATCTGAAACATGTCATCTAGAGGCACAAAATATTTAAATTTAAACCAACTCACTACAGTCTTGCCCCACATTATGATACACATTGACGCGAAATAAAAATTTTATGCAAGTTACCTAATATTATTGGCTCTAAAATCACAAAAGAAAATATTGACATCTTTATTACATGTGCAATGTAGCTACAGTATCGAGTGATTGTTACCGTAAACACATAGCCAACGTTTTGGAATTATTGGTTAGAGTCCTAAGGTCACTAAAGTCAGGCCATGTAGAGAAGCTCATACACGTTCAATCTGTTAGCGGTGGAAGTACTCATGTTGCTGTAGGGTTAAAGTTTGGAGAGTGTCAGTTACCGGCAAAGTTTGTATTCCCAAGTTTATGTATAAGCATCATAACTTCTTATCTTTTTTTAAAATCTCTTTTACTTCATACCTACCCATAAATGGTCAGTCATGTACTTGTCTTATGTCGAGCTAAGAACAATATTTAACCGTTTATAATTATTCTCATTAAGAATGATATTATTATGAATAAAAATAACGATTTTAAACGGAATTGGAATAACATAGAGTTAGAAAGAGTATTATTATGAAAGAATCGGAATCTAGTCTAGATTCTCAGAGATTTAAGCAAAATTTCAAAGCAAATATTTGTTTTTAAGACGTTAAAAAATATCTTGTGACTCCTAATGTTACACTAAGACTAAATAATTCACAGCCCCTTTCCCACCATCCAGTATCACATTATCTTTTAATCCAATTAATTCACTTGTATTTCACTTCAAAATAAAGTAATACGAGTATTTTTAGTGTTCTTGAAGTTTAAGAAATCTTTAGTTTTATACCAATCTATGGAATATTTATATAACAAAAATTATGCGGAGTAAGAAAAAAGTATTCTGAAATTATGGTTACGATTAAAAATTCAGAATCGCAACTGTTAATTGAATATTTCATTGCAAATACAATTCAAACAAAGCAGAACAAACATAATTTTAGCTATTTATCTTTATTCAACACAACTTTTATCTGTCGTAAGTGTTTTTTATACTGCATGAAGTTAGGAGATGATGATTAAAGTACAACTGACAATCTAGAATGACTACAACCAAAAAAGGAACCATTGAAACTATTTAAAAATATTTGCTTTTCTTATAAATTGAGATATGGGTGTTTAAACTAAATTTCAGAAAGTTCAATTTTCAATTTTTTTTTTCCTTAGCGGCTTTTGTATGACTTTAAAAGGCATTTAAAACAGTTAGTTATTTCACTTAATTTTACGCTATTTTTAAAATTAATGTTTCAAAACTCGATAAAAAGCTGACTTTATAGGTTGATTTTATTTGTTTTATACGTTTATTTTCATGTAACTTTAATTAAGTTCCGATAAAAATAAAATACTTACCATTTGTCAATAAGCAAGAATTATTAATCCCCTCCTCCCAAAAGGAAAAGTTCTACATATTCTCCGAAATCCATTCAGCCACATTAAATTCCCCAGGGCGCATTATAAAATTAAACTAAAGGATTATTAAAGTCAGGTTAACAGTGGAGTTAAAAATTTCCAAAATGTCAAAGGCTTTAATAAGTTTTCCATTTAATAAATTAAAAATGCCGTAAAACGTAAAAGCAGTTCATTAGGCAATTTTAAGTCTTGAAATGTTTGTTCCCAGAGGGTGTAATCACAGGTAATTAACTCTTCGTCTATACAACTATAAGTTCTTTTTTATCGAAGACTTAACAATTAAATAGAATGCAAGGAGAAATTTTAAAGTTATTTTACATTAAAGCAATATATTTTAATCACTAGAAAGGATTTAAATTGTTTACTTCTAGAAAATTTAGAGCAAAAAAATAAATAAATAAAATTGTGGATTTATGTTAGCATTTAGGAAAATAAGCACCAAACAAAATCATTCCCAAATTTACTTAGGTATATTTTTAAATTACTTGAGAGTTTCCTCTTGTGTCTATGTGTCCAAAAGATGTAAGTGTAAAATTTTAGTTAATTTATATTTACAAAGAAATTTGTTTAATTGAATATTATCTCTCATCAATTGTGGTATATATGCATGAATTTTATAGACATACATAAGAGTAATACTTTTTATACCGTAATTTTATTATAAGATCTATCAAGTATTATAAAAAAATTGATCTAAATCTTTCTTCCTCAGGTTGAATATTTTTCTTAGCAAGCTGTGTAATATTCGTTTGAATAAATTTTATTTTTTAACACATCCTTGTATTTCTATAAAAAAAGAAAACTGAAAATCAAATTATGATAAGAGATGGCTCATTAATTCAAAAACGAATATGTTTATAAACTAATTACTTTTAATGAAGATAAAGTACGTGTACGCAAATTAAATAGTAATAAAATCTATTACTGTTATTTTTGGACGTATTTTAATCAGTATGAGAATGCAGAAATTGAAAATTTATTATTTATTTTCATAAAAATTAATTTTGGAAAGAAAATTCAGCTTTTAGACAAATAAGTTTCCTGGAAAAATATATTTATACATAAAAACTTTTTTACAGAAATTGGACAAAAAACAGATTTATATGAATCAAACGTATAGGGCTTTCAATTTTGGAAAATTTTAGAAGATTCAACATTCTAGTATCTACAGTGTCAAGAGTAGGACGAGAATATTTATAATTTCGGACATGGCTTCTCATTATGGATAAATAATTACACATGTCTAAATAATTACTGAGACAAGAGAGAACAGTCAGTACGTAGCCAAGCCAAAATTATCAGAGAGAGAGACTAGGAACTCTGCGCAAAATAATGGCAACAGTCAGTGTGGAGCGTTTGATAGACCTATCTATGAGCACAATAAAGGAATATGTAATGTTAATGTAATATGAAAACAGAAAATGAACTCGAGTTCTTGTACTTATATGCCATCGGCCACAATGCTTCTGCTGGGTATATGATCATATTATTGCACTCAGATGGCTGTTTAAGCGTTGCCTACTCGAATGAATCTCTATTCCAGTAAGTTAGAGCTATTTTAGGGCTCGTGGATAGTGCAGACTTTACGAAGACATGGATTGAAAGTATCAATTAGGATCCTGTGATAGCTGGTAGTAGTTCCATAATGTTGATGTCTATTTTTACATGGCATCGAACAGATCCTATGGCCAAACTGTGCCAGTTTGTTTTGGAAAAGGATTTGTTTTAATGCTTAAAAGTTATTTGAAACCTTTTATGGGCAACATGTACACAAGCAATGGTAGAATTATCCTGGAGGACAACATACTAGGTCATAAGGGCAAAATTATTTGCAAATGGTTTGAGAAACATTCTGGATAATTCCAGGGAATGATTTAACTACCTTGATCCCCTCAGAGATGATTCCTATCGAATACATACAGGACATGACTTAAAGGTCAGTTCATGCACAAAATCCTGCGTTGGCATTACTTCCTCATTTATGGATATTGTAGAGGCAACATACTTATATATATCTCCAGGTGACTTCTAGCAACGTCTACTTGATGAATTCCACCAGGCAAAAAAGATTCCACATGATATTTAGAGGAATGAATTTTTTTCTTGGGATTATGACTAAATTGGCATATATAATCGAAGTAATATTATCTTTCATTTACGAAACTCGTTAAAATTATTAGCATGTTCTTCTAAGAAATTAAATTGCAAATTTAAGATAAAACTAAACATAAATTATTTTTCATCACAAATACACATTTCTAACGTATTAAAATATTAACCCCTTGCTTCTCGCTCCCGTCAAAATCTCGGGGTGAATTTTCCCTTTCTATTCATCTTACCCGTGATATTTCCGGGCTGGAGTGTTCAAAAGTAATGCGCTAAAAACAGATCAAAACTATCTGTTTCTTATGTCCGGAATCATGCTTAGATTTAACCAGATGGCAGTACCAGATTATTAGTAGCATGTTTAGATATAGTTATTTTATTTTAAAGTAGATGTTAGCATAATCAAGAATATATATATTAGAAATATGTTTTTGTTACCGTAACTCAGTTACTTAGTTCCGCTCTTCGTGTATAGATGCGGGTTGCGTTCTGCGATAAAACATATAAATTGTTTAATATTGTACAGATTATAGAGTTAGTTTGGAAATGAATCGGATTCTACTTTAAGTATAAATAGATCTGAGAGTGATTCTGAAATAACTTATTTTTTTGAAAGTTCGGTTAGTGAACCTGAGAGCAGTGATGATGAATCTGTACTGTTACCTGTGATATTGGCCTTTTTATCTCAGTTTTTGAAATTTATTTCTTCAGAAAAAGTTACTAATGTGTTTTTTTTTTTTTTTTACATTGCATAATTCTAATAAAATTCTCCTTTAATGTTTAAAACCTATGTTTTTTTTTACTTTTTTTTTTGCTGGAAAACCAACATTCAGTGATAATAACCCTAAATGTTGGCTTTTCATAAAAAATTAATTTTTTGTATTTCTCAGCTAAAATTTACTAAAATTTAAAATATATATATATATATTGAACATACCCTTAGTTTTATATAATTTTCCTGCATAAAAAAATAGGCACTTTTATGACGGTTTTCTTCAGAATTATGCGACTGTTAAGGGGTTAATGGTCAAAATTCTCAACAGATTAGAAAAATTCTTGAGGAGAATTTATAAATTTAACACCATGATTGTGTGTATTAAAGAAATCAACCAATAACACAAATAGTTTCCGTAAATTCCTAATATTTCATTGATCTTTATGCATAATTATGATTAGCTATCAATTCAAATTTTCAAGCAGCTTAAACTCATTGCAACATTTTTATATCAATGCAGGCTCCATATATCATGATGATATGTGTCACTCATACAGTCATATAGCTTTAGTGATATTCTAAAAGTAATTGAAATTTCAGTATCTTAAATTGTAAATAACAAACTTAATTAGCAATGAAAAAGTTTGTAAGATTATAAAACATGAGTTTATTTTCTTTTTTTTTAACTTTCATTTTAGACATGGCATGATTATAAACTAAAATGGGATCCTGATGACTACGGTGGCGTGGAAATGATACACGTACCTGCAGAACACATATGGCTGCCAGATATAGTTCTTTTTAATAAGTAAGTTTGTGTTTTATGTTTCATATTTTTCTCATTTACTGAATTTACTATTTTTCCTTTAATATTTAATCCTTTTACAACACTTTAATCAAATATTTAAACAGAAATATCGCATTCACAACATGTATGATAATATATATTTCATTTTAAAGAAAAAAAAATATTATTTTGTAAAACTTTTATAATTTATGATGTGATTTTGCGTTTTTTCTACATATATATATTCTCCATTATTTTATTAAGTAAATGTGAATTTCCCATTTAATAAAAAATATTAATCTGATTTATGTAAAATAGTTAAGGAATGTAATCTGTGGAATTTATTAACATGGATAATGCAATAAATAATGACATAACATGTTCATTACTACAAGTTTAGCCATTTGCATAGCTTCATTTATTGACTGTGGCTCTATATTGAGATAATATAAGGTAGTGGATAGTCATTAATTGCACAGTAATGCGTGACGAACATGGATACCATACATTTGCATACATCATACAGACGAATGCACTATCATAGGACTCATATTCGAGGGTTTCGATTATGATCAAGTTTATAGAGGGCATTAGTTGGAGAGTAAGTGTGCAGGAAATGTTCAGAAGTATCTATTCTAATACTAATTATACTGTTATATTTAGTTGTACTCAGGTGGGATTATAATTATTACTAGTTAATGATGTTACACACGCAAATTTTCAACAAAGCGTTTCTATTTCTCTTTTTTTTTAAAATTCTACATTAAGCTCAAAACTTTTCAGGATACATAGCATAGAAACAGAGAGATTACCAAATATAGAATTATTTTGATAATTATATTCAAAGAAAAAAATAATAGTTACTTAAAGTAATGATTCACAAACATCTGAAAATGCATTAGCTTCGTAGACTCGTTTTTAAAAATAATCATTGCTGCAATTTTAGTTTATTGTACAAATTCCTTGTGAATCCGCAAATGTTCACAAGGAATTATAATACTAATTATTCTAAATAGAGTGTACTTATCGTTTGGTTTTTACTTGCAACACATAGAATTGTATAAGAAGCTTTCTGATTTAATTGCTTTTAAAAATATGCTATTTTTAAATATAATAGTGCAAAGGTATTTTATTGCTTGAATCCATTAACTTATATTATATCGAAAAAAATGGTTGTATTGCTAAATATTTACTTTTTTGTAGCGCTGATGGAAACTATGAAGTAACTTTGATGACAAAAGCGACTGTTTATTATTCCGGAGAAATAGTATGGAAACCTCCTGCTCTGTACAAGAGTACCTGCGAAATAGACGTCGAATATTTTCCATTTGATGAACAATCTTGTTTGATGAAATTTGGATCATGGACATATGATGGTTACGAAGTAAGTATTATACATATTATAAATATGGTAAAATTTTAAATAATTTTTTTTCTGAATAAAATTTAATTTTTTTATTGATGCACTTATTAAATTCGTTCTAAAAGAATTGGTAAGTGAATGCTTTTGGGGAATGACTTTGAACATAAACACATTGCAGTATTTAAGCTCTCGTATATGTGTTGTGTATTATTAACACTCAATCAGATGTTAATGTGCATCAATATTCCGTCAAGATATATATATATATATATATATCTTGACACACACACATATATATATATATATATATATGTGTGTGTGTGTGTGTGATCACGTTAATTATTAATTTTTACTTAAACTAATAATCTAACGTATCATTAAATAATTTTAAAGCATCAGCCTTATTTGAATATTATAATTTATTCATTAGTTCATTTATTTTAATCAGGTCTATTTTAAAAAGTCAATGGATTTATTTGTCCTGATTATATTTATTTTAATATGCATTCCTTTCATTGGTAAAAAAAAATAAATAAAAATTGATTTGTTCTATTTTTGAAGCTTTAGTGGCACTAATTTGAAAGTTTAAAAACTCTACCTTCTCAATCCAAGACGAAATTCAAAATATGAGGGCCTGTAAAAACTTCACTGCAGGGCGCACGCGCGCGCGCGAGTGAAAGAAATAAAAATTACTAAAACTTTAACTTTAAAAATAAGCCATTGTCTTAATCTTGTGGATTTTACAGCTCATCCAATTATATTTTCTCTACAAAGGTATTGAATTAGTTAAAAAAAATTGAATTTTATAGTGCAGAATCCTTTATACATTTATTTATTTTCCTCTCAGCCTTACCTCCTAAAATAACACGGGTAACATGTGACCGAAGATACCCGATGAATATTTTCCCTCTCTCAAGGTCCTCACTGTATTTCGTAAATATAATTGGTATGTCTTTGAATCCTTCAAAGAACTTTCGCTGTTCCAATCATTTATTTATTTATTTTAAACATTGGCTGGGTGGAGGGGTTTGTTTATCGCTGTCCTTTTGTACCTAAGGTTGCGGGTTCAACCCCGGCCGAAGTCCGTGGATTTTCAAAATGCAGGAAATCGACAGAGACCTTTCGTGTGATTTTACGGCCTGTTAAGGATCCCTAAGGGTGTTCTAGGCAAAATTAAATCCTAGTACAGGTTCGCATCGTCAGAGCTCAGGTGCCTTCCTCTAGGGAGGAAACTCGGCGTCAAAATTACCAGCGGCGATTGGTATTCACTAATATGGCACCGCACTAAAAAGAGATACTAGCTTTCGGTGATGTACTATGTAGATTGATGAACTCTGTTAATAACTGTTTATAATCTGCCATTAAAAATAAAAAAAATCATATTTTAAACTTTTTAATTTTATTTATATAACATCCGTATCAAAGTTATGCCAATTGGATTTTTTTCTTCTTCATGGTTCACTTAATAATTCTGTATAGACACTGTTTATTATTTACATAATATTGGTAATTATTTGGATTGAATTTAAAATTTTTTATGGAAGAGTTCCCAATTCTTATTTATGTAATTAAATTTAAATATCTTTTTATATACCAACATTCTTGATTTGACGTCTCGTATGTGTTTACAGTATACAAAGTAGTGTAAGGAGAGAAGTGGTCATTACCTTTTACTTTACCTTTCACAAATGCTTCACAGTATACTAGTAGCAAAAGTGAGTTTTCTTTTGCTAATCAAAGGGTTTCTTTGGAGTATCAAGATACATTGTTCTAGGATTATCACTGAGAATCATGGGAGTCTCGGTTTTCCCGGCGGATATCCGCCCTGACCTTGCATTACTATGGCTTTGGTGATCTCTGGTCAAGTCCCAAAACTGATGATTGTCAGTTGACTGGCAATCTATCTTACTCGTTGGATGGTACTTTGAAGAATATTTTTACTTTCTTATGGAAATCTGTCTTGGATAAAGATCTTATTTTGCCTACACTTTTCCACAGTGATGAGATCATAAAAATGTAGGTCATTCATTTTTAAATTTTTATACCGGACAAAGCAACATCTCGAAAGTATCTATGTGATATTCATAAAGCTATTAATAAAATAAATGATGATCTGAAATTTGTTAAAAATTTACAGTCCATATATTTTTTTGAGGAGACTGTATCGAGTGAGTGAATAATAACGTCACACTGTTCAACTACACGAGGGCTTTTGGCGACGGACTTTGTGATTTTGAACCATGAACAAGTGACGAGGACGACACCTGATCTGGCTCCTCCCTTTCCTAACTATCACATCACACCAATGGGAGGAAGTTTGAGCTCTCTACAGATTTAACGTTCATCGCTCCCCTACAAGGCGGGTCTTTAGTGATACTGGGCTCAAACTCGTGGCAAGCCAGCCATGATCGAAGATAATGTATCTCCTTTATACATTTGATAGTTTTTAGAATCAACAGATTTTCCCCTCGTATTTTGCTCAATATTTCGAGCAAATGTTCATCGTAAGTGGAAGCTATTTTACTCAAAATTGTTTCTTAAAATCTTACCCTCTTTTTGCAGCTTTCAATAAAGCTCACTCGCTTTTGACATACAGTCCTTAAAGAATGTATACAAAATCTACTCCATGAATCGTCTGATTACTTCCAAGTTTCAATTTGGAATGTATAAAAATAATTATGTTACTTTCTCATAATTTTTCACTTATAAGCAATTAATAATTGTTGTAGCACACGTGTCTAAATTATACTTAACTCAAATGAAAGAACACAAAACTTAATTGAATAAGTGATGCGCTCTTTTTTTTCTAAGAATGAAATTCACTTTCCTGTAACAGAGAAAAAACGGAAATGAACATTCTTAACATCGGGTTCCCAATTCTGTCCCTCTGACTTCGTTATATCCTTTTTTTAATGAAGATAAAAAAAAATAAGAATAGTTTTATACTCTCATACAAATTACACAATGGAACACAGAGGAATTCAATTTTTACAATAATTTCAACAAACTAATTGATAAGTCTTAGTTGAAAATGAGCTGCTAGATTAACAAGCATTCTAGCTTATAAACCAGCGTTTCTCAAACTGTGGGGTGCGCACCCCTTGGGGAGCACGACAACTGTACGAAGGGGGTGCGAGCATACTGAAAAGTAAAATATAAAATAACTAAAAAATTTGTTAATTTACTGGAAGAAAACAAACAAAATACATTCTGACATATTAAAAAATAAAATGCACAATTACACTGATATATCTCACATATAAATGTACCAGTGCTACTCAATGTATTTAATATTTAATTTAACAATATTAAGATAAGAACACGTTTAATAATCGCCACAGTGACCCCGTGGGATTATCATTATAAAATTATATACAAAAAATAACACTTATCTGGATAATTTGTATGGTTTATAATTAATCCCTTAACTGCCGGATAAAAGTCTTGCGATTCGCTTCCCAATGCCAATTCCACGTAGGCGTGCGTATGTAATGTATTGAAGGGGGAAGGAGAGAAAATGAATGAAAAAGCTAATCCTCTGAAATAAGTAAATCCCTTGCAAACACTGTCAAGGCCTTTTAATTGCATTCCAAAGTCTTAGGAATAATTTTACGAATGACAGTGCACAGTAAAGATCTTATTTTGGAAAGACTTATATATACGTCCAGGAAATTAACTTTTTGACTGATCGAGACGTTTATATATGCGGGTAGCACTTAAGAGGGTAAAGTCGTATCGTAGTTTTAGCATCAAATTATAGTATAATTGAAGAATACATTGTTATTGTATGAGGAGGGTGGGGGGGGGGTGCGATGAAAGTTATGATTAAATATTGGGTCACGAATATTGAAACTTTGAGAAGCACTGTTATAAACTCAATAGTTTGAAAATCAGTATAAAGATAACCACACATATATTTTCTAAAATGTAAATGATCTTATATAAAAGTAAATAATGAATAAATAATCTGAAAAAAGACAACATGTTTGAATCGCCCTTCAGAATGTTAAAGTGAAATCTAAATTTTTTTTCCCAATTAAAAAATATTCATAAAATAGAACTAAAATCTATATTTCTATATGTGTCATGGCTTAAGAATTCAAATGTACTATTCCTGCTATTACAGATCGAAAAGTGGGATAGAAGTGAAAATATTTTAGAATAAAGTTTTTGAATTGGTCCTGTTAAAGATCCAATACAGGTTTTTTTTTGTCTTTGCAGCTCTAAAAAACATCTCTGCTGGGATAAATCTTCTACGCTCTTCCTCTCCCAATTTTGTCTTTTTGTATTGTTAAGTCCCAAAAGAACAATGACCCTTTGTTTAAGTTTTTGGCTCTTTTCAATGGCCCTCTGGATAAGTTGATTCAGTATTCGTTTCGATAATAGCTTCGCAACTCCTTTCTGAGAGTGAGGCGGTAATTAAGCTATTCATTAAGGCTGGGATAGTCAACGGTATCCAAAACAGGTACTTTTATCTGTGCTGAATCATGCAGAAACATGGATGGGTAAGAGTTATTAACTCTTCAGATCCCTAAGACGTATAAGTGAACCACCGTTGCTTAACAATGACTTCCACATTACACATAATTATTAAGAGCTGCTCATAGTTGAAGGACAGTTTCTCAAAAACTAGAGCAAGATGGATTTTTATGGAATGCATCAAACACTCTCACCATTCTATTCATCAAGCAGTTGCGGAAGGAATGAACTTCCATTAAGAAACGCTGCTTATTCCAATTTTTTGGTGTTCATGCACTTGATTCATGTGACACGAATTCCCTTCCAGTGGCTCATAAGAGATACAGAAGATATATGTTATTTAAAAGACGATCGTCCATTACAGTATCTTTGGATTTTATACACATTTTTGTCAGTTAAATCTTTATGAAAACATCGTCGTCGTCTTCCTTCAATTTAGTTTGAAGAAACGCATGTCTAAAAAGAGGGTTAATACGTATAGCTTTCTCCCTGAATCTCTGTAATATTACTTTTAAGAGATTATATCCGTTAAGGTATCCGACTACGTTCGGAACACTTTGACAAAAAAAATTATTTAAATACAATATTTTGGCAAAAAATTAACTTAGAATAACCTTTTTTCAAAATGTTCTCCTTTTTGTAAAAAATGCTCCTATTATAATAATACTTTGCCTGTATATAGCTCAGACCTCTGTACATGGGCTCAACTATGACTTTTGAAAAATTCACATTATTTTCAGAGTTACAACCCATCGAAATAATTATCGGCATTTTATTCTTAAAATTTCTTCCCTCTGTTGTCGTAAAACATGGATAAACCCACTTCTAAGTTATATATTTCAAAAATTGTAGTTGAGCCTCTGTACAGAGGTCTGAGCTATATACAGGGAAAATATTATTATAATAGTAGAAGAATTTTTCACAAAAGGAGAATATTTTGAAAATGGGTCATTCTATGTTCATTTTTTGTCAAAATATTGTAAAATATTTCTTTTTATTGTAAAACTATTCTTTAATCAATTTTATGTATATTTTCTAATCTATAAGTCACCCTAAATATCATAAATATTATTCATTTATACGCTTTTGCAAAATCACGGTTCCGAAAGTAGTCGGATACCTTAAAAGGAAAATCAATGATTAACGACAACTACGAGTAAATTTGCTTGTAAGAAACATGAGATACGTATTTTATTTTGGTGTTAAGACCATCTACTTGTATAAAAGAATAATGGTGTAAATAATTTTTTTTTTTTTACTTGAGTTGGTATCTGGAATATTTCCTACGAGTCCTTCAGCAGCATAGTCCTTAAAAATTCTAGCATAATTTTGATATTAATTTCTTCGTGAATCAGGAATCAAACTGAAAATTTCTTTCTTTATTATGTAATTTTCCACAAATAAGCATATCATCTTGTTTCTACATTCTACCTACCATTGACCCAACGGGAATTTGTTCTCTTGTTTAGCTCTTATATTTTCTTAAAGACGCTTACCTGTTCGAAGAGAGCTTTCGAAACATTTACACATTATTTTGATCTGTTCTACCCCCTCCCCTTTTCAGAAAATCCAGCAAATTGGAAAGGCGGGATTTTTTCCCTTTTTCTTTATTAAGACAGGATTATTTGCCGAATTCTCTCGAGATTTTTTTTTTTTTTGATCAACTGAGTTCGGCCATTAGATATAACTATGTGGTGTTAGAATCCTGATTTACTTTTATTGAGTCTAAAAATCTCAAGTGGAATTCTTTGCTATCAAAATACTTTACTAGGACTCCTTAATGGACTCCTTTCGTGAAATCGTACATTATACTTTATTAATTGTTACATTAATCGCATGCAAATTCCCCTCAGAAATTATTTGTACTTATACACTGTTCTAAATCGGAGACTGATTTTCCATGATATTTAGATGTAAGGAACATTTCTCAATCGATTCAATTGTCCGTAAAACTGCAACTAGCATTTTGTCTCATTTTTTCAGTTCATTACCACAATAGGTTTAAAAATTATTTTTAAACATTTTAATTTCAATTTTAGGTAGTTTCTAATGTTTTTAGGGGATTTTCCTTTTGTTGACGTGTTTTTAAATACCTCTCTAATAAACAATTCTCACAGTGCGCCTAAATTTTAAGACAAATTTTTCCATCACACTTTACTATATTCACACAGTATAAATATAACTCCAAATATCCATAAAAGTCAGTACCCTAGCTGGATCACCACTTTGTAATGATTGCAAACTGGATGCAAAATCCTTTCCATGAATTGTCCGATGACTTTCCAGGTTTGAAATTATATGTAAAACTATCATTGTCTTACCTTCACATAAATCTTGCCTTTATAGCCACTTCACAAATGTTGTAGCAAATGTCTCTAAATTATAGTACGTTTTGGAGTGCCTGATTCAAATGTACGTCACTTGACCATGGTTCAAAATTACGTGGTCCGTCGCCAAAAGCCCTCACGTAGCTGAACAGTGCGACGTAAATATTCAATCAATCAACCTGATTCAAATGTAAGGTGAACTCATTTATGGCCCCATCTATGGGTTATAATCCAAAACTTTTTTCTTTTCTTTTTTTTTTCAAGAAAAACATTTGAAGACTACCGCGTTTCAGTTAATTCGTAAAGAGGTTAGCTAACGATGTGTTGGAGTGTGAGAGGCCCCACACATGAAATATACTAGTAAAATGTTGTCACCATAGAATTGACTTATCCAATGAACTGTAGGAGTTTCGAAATTCATTCAGTCCTTTAAATAAAAATAAATAAATATATGCTGATAATATAAATTCCTTTCCAAACATTCTCATAAATTTATTTCATTTTCACTAATCACATTAAATTAAAAAAGTAAAAACTTTTATAATTCAATTCTATTCAATTTTAAAGATAACTCTTATTTAATCCAAACTCCTTAAACACATAATTACTAATGTATCTCATTTTAAAAACTTAAAGGACTAATTACAGATATTAAAAGAGAAGAATCATTATTAAATGCTTCAGTGGAGCCAATTATTAAATCTCGTAAGCAAGAATAATCCCGAATCAACACAAATATCAAAATCGTAGAGTATTCGAAAAAACACTTCCCGGGATGAATAAAAATAACACGTCAACACAGCAGGTGCCAGAGCCAACAGACACTAAGAAAAGGAAAAAGAGTCAGGCAGGGGGAGGGCAAAGCGATCAGAAGGTCACGCCTTTGGAAAGAGAAAGGGGAAGAGGGTAGATGAGGGCAAACGTGATTTCGCCGCATTAGGTGTGAGGTTCAGCCAATAAAATCTCGGCTTCTCTTTTTGGTGCGGGTTAATCACTCATAAAGAACGTTCAGAGATCCATTCTCATCTTATAACCACTTCCCGGGATTGGATTCCCTAAACGTGCTATCACGTGGACTTTGATTTTTATCAGAGAGTTACAGAGAAGGAAACTTCTCACTTTCCTACTTCTTGTGGAAGGAAAAGGACCACACGAACCCATTTTTGAGAGAGAAGTAATAATCAATTACGTCAAATACAGTTAAATCAAGCATTAATTACATTTATAAAGATATGTATATGATTAGATCAATCATTTATAAATGGACTAAATTCATGATGGTCACATGATAAAGGCAATCACGGGTTTCCCATTGATTTAAAATTGACATACCAGTTGTTCAACTTGTAAAGTTGAGATAACATTTAAAAAAATTGATATGTTTGGGTAAAGAGTTCACGCGTTAAAACTCTTCAAACAGTTTTCAAAATTAAAAAAAAGAACTTACATTATACGAGTACTTTTAAATTAAGTGTATTTTGTTTAGCTATGTGTATTGTTATATCGTTGACAAATATGCACTTTCTAAAAGAATGTTTTCTGCGAATAACAAAAGTTGGCAACAGTGAAGCAAATGAAGTAATTGGCTGGAAACGCTTGATTATTATTATTATTATTACGTCGCATTAATTTATGAACTGATTGGCTGAAAACACGTGACTGAGTTATGTGACTATGACGTCATATGAATTTAGTCCATTTGGTACTTTTCTGCAAATATCGCCAAATTGGCATTACTGGCAACAACACACAATGTACGCAGAAAATTTTTTAATAAATACTAGTTGTAATTGGTTTTTCATAGTTTTTGATGTGTTATTAAAAAGACGCTTCTGTTAAAAAAAAAAAAAAAAAAAAAAAAAAAAAAAAATGGAACAATTTGTTTTGAAAATGTTGTGATAATAGGTTACTAGCGGGAATATTGCATTTGGCGTTGATTGTATTATTTTTGGCGACTTTATCGCCTGCTTCGGCGAAACAGAAAAGTACCTCAAATTGCCTTTTCTCAAAGACTTCAAATCTATTATACTCTTTGATCGATTCCTTCAGCTATAGTAAGATACGTGATCTAAAGTTTTTGAAAGTTTCTACTTCTTTTGGACATTTTGAGCACTTTAAAAGTTTTTCTCTTTATATTTAAGGAATACATTAAGGATAACTTACTTTAGAAATTAATCTGTTATTAAAAATTTCGAAATTATGAAACTAGTACCCGAACCTTAATAAATAATGTTTTCAAAACACACAGTACTTATACTTATAATGGAAAAAATATTTAAAATTATTACAGATTACCAAAATAACAATGGTAATACAATAAGAAAAGCAAATGATTTTTTGAGAAATAGGAAAGTTATTATCCTGTTTTATTCCATACGTCAGACATATATATACAGCTAATAATACTTCAGATTAAAATGATTATTTGGGTTATAAGCAAATTAATTTTTGATTTATGAATAATTCCCTTGTTTGTGAATGTTGGTTTTGTTTTTTACGTTCGAGCAACGTGCAATTATGCTTTTAATGGACACCTGGTTGTTATTTAGGTGAGGTATATAATAAGCATTTCAGTAGATAATTTATACTATTTCAAATCATTCTTGTATTCCCAATGTGAGAACCACTAAATTAAATTATTTTTTAAATTTTTAGTTTGATGATAAAATAGACAATACAGAACCAGTTGATGACCAAATGATTGATACAAAACCAGTTACCCCCTTCCTCAAATATTTGTACATATATAACATATTATTTTGGAGACAAACATGATTGACTGTAAATTGACTTTATGAGGCAATATGTGTAGCCGTGGTTTCAATGACTTAGAGGTAGCGCGTCCACTTCGTAAACTTAAGGTTGTAGGTTCAACCCTGGTTGGAGTCGATAGATATTCTGGATGCAAAAATCATAGGCTTGCATGTCATATAATTTTGTGGCATCCTTGACTATACATTTTGCTCTAGTACTTGCAAAATTAAAATCATGGCAATATTTAGTATCCAACAAGAGATTGAACTGAATTTATTCAAGCATTCAAATTTCGTAGCGAGAGCCGCAACTAGATGGTGCCACCATTAATTTGTAGTATGGAATCAGATCTTTAACAATAGTATGTCATTTTGACATAAAATATTATTTAAAAACAATAATAAATTCGAAGTAGTGGAATTATTTATAAATATCTGAAGCTTCTACAAAAATTTGATTTTGTTTATTTCCTTTCCTTTAATCAATATTGTAATTTTAATGAACTTTAATCCATTGCTAAATATAGTACTGGCAGCTATATAAAAAGTTTTAAAAACTAATACAACTTTGATCATATAAAAAATGTTTGAAATTTTCTCATAGTATTTCTGTAAGTGTTAAATTTATATTAATGAAAAAAATCAATTACAAAAATTGGCTTTAAGTAATATTATTGATGGGTCATCACATGAAGCACACGTAATAGAAATATAACACTTGTGTATATTTATTTAAAAGTGTCTTCATAAACAGTCTTAAAAGGATAATATATAATTTGGTAATGCAATAGCTTCGAAAGCAATTTTTTTTTAATTTGACTATTTCATCACAAAATTCAATAAGATGAGTAAGAGTAGTATTATATTAAATAAAATAGCTTTAAAAATGCATAAACGTTTTCATTTTCTTAGCAAATTTCCAGATCTTGTTTAAAAAAAATGGATAGTTGATATTTCTCGATTAAACCTGTGTTAGGTGCGTAAACTTCTCAGATGCATAATAAAAATAGTTTAGATGCAAAATCCTCACGGTGGGTAGGAACACGCTCCTCTTTCTTCTATCTGCCTATCACTACTGGCCCTAGGATTCAGTGTCAAGGACAAGAGCAATTTCTTCATATTTCAGGTGACAGGGACTATTGAATCTGATAGTTGAAGTGTGCTCAATAACGTCAGTTTTTATGACTTTGTACTATTTGGTTAATTTTCATTTTTTTTCCCTTGTAAAATAGAATAGTTTTCAGTTACAAACGAAAATAATTCGAAACAAGTATTTTGTAACTTCTGTTTGATAGTTTTTTTTTCTCCTGGTAGTTGAGATAGATATGAGGGATGCCGCTTGCATAGCCAGTGACTGTATTTTATTCAATCCTCAATATAGCTGGAATTAACTTCCAAAATATCTACATGGGAGTCAAAATCATTCAGATACTCGATCACATAGCTAGGAAAACTAGGACGCGAACTTTTGAAAGAGCACCTACGGAGACGATATGATTGTAACATTGGCATGTTTTTTCTTTCGATTGAAGAATTATCTGATATACAACTCATCATTCAAGAGAAACATCACCAGGAACTTAGAAACGATGGTATTGTTACTCTTGTCAGGACTTCAACAATATATCATTAAAATTTTATAATGCATTTTACGAAAAATCCATGTCTCTTGATCATTGTATGGTGTTTGTGAAGACATCTTAAAATATAAACAGTGGTGTCACGGCGATAACCTTTTTGAGAGATATTTTCGAGAAATATCTCATACATACACAGCATTTCTAATTTTATTTTAAATATTATTCTATATTAAATATATTTTCATGTCAAATCTCAGCAATAAAATCATTAATCATCTTCAAACATAAGTATCAGGTGAGACGTCTGAGAGCTGCAGAGTCCCTATGGATGGGACTTTTTGAAGCGTGCTTAGCAGAGGGTTACAAAAATAAAAGTAATTCAAATGATTCCTTAATCGAAATTACTTTGAAATTCCTCTGTTAAATTTGCACTAGCTATACATTATATAAGTAAGATATTCAAGTAAAGTATATAACTTTAATAATGAGCTGAAATTTCAATTCATTTAAGGGAGCAAAATAGAAAAGGGAAAAAAAAAAAATGTTCTTAAATCATTTTGTAAGCTGGTTGTTTATCTGATTTGTATTTCTGCTAACTTGGCCGACTGGATTGGTTTGTCGCTGGCATTCTCCACCCAAGGTTACAGGTTCGACCCCGGCTCAAGTCGGTGGATTTTCATGATGCAGAATATTGACAGCGGTATATAAAAAATCCCTTGGAGTGCCTGTTTGACTTGGGTGCCCTCGGCAAAATTAAATTCCTAATATCAATTTCGCATCATCAGAGCTCAAGTGCCTCCCTCTGGAGAGGAAATTGGGCTTCAAAATTACTTGCAGCAATTGGTACAGTCTATATGGTGCCGAAATAAAAAGTGATACCAGTTCCTGTGGAATGAATTAGGCCTGCAAAGGTAAAAAAATACCAAACACAGCCCCATTAGAGAAAAAGAATATTTCTGCTAACTGCAATCTAGACTGATTTTCTTACATCAAAAGATTAAATATTCTTTCGTACAAAGAATGAAAAAAATTGAATTGTGAATTATTCTTCTATTAAATTTTAAGAAAAATACATTCATTATAATTCATTTAATTTTAGTATCATGTATAATATTTCCCGAAGCATAAATTCTCGTAATTTACTAGGTGCTTTAATTTTTCTGGGCAAAATATTCACCAAAACTACTTGTAAGTAAAAATGCATATAAAAGAAAAAAGAAAGAAAATTGTAATGACTAAAGGAAATTAAATCTCTTCTTATAAATATTCATGCCATTTTATCAAGAGGTACTTTGTTCTTAAAGAAGAATAATTGTTTTCCTTTCATCTTTATTTTTTTTATTATGAATTACATAACATTAAACTCATTGTGTTTTTGATATTCCATGAATTCTAAGTTGCCTTTCATCTTGAGGGGAGACTTCTAAGCGAAGGAAATAAATTCAGAAGCAAAACAATTAAGACAAGAAAAGGCAATTTGTTTGTTTCTGAAATTCACATAGATTCTGGAGTAGTTTTCTGTTTCCTATTAGTGATTTGATTAATTACAACAATTGCCTTAGTCATTTGAAGAAAAAATAATTAAGTAAACCAAAATAAAACTCAGAAATTGATTTTCTTAGTAAACTGTCTTAGTTTTTACATGATTTTTTTTATGATTAATTTGGGAACAAAATGCAAATGTGGTCAAAAATGTTAGCAAATCTCATTCAGATTTAAATGGGTTCGCTGATGTGGGAATAAGTTATTTATTTGAAAGAAACTCAACAGATGTTTTCCTATTTTATTTGTTTTTATAAACCAGCCTCCATTCGCTACCTTGATTCTAAATTATACAAGTTAACTGACAGGATTTCCATTATGATTTTTTACAATAATTTATTTTAGTTAATGCATTGTAAATCAGAGGTAAATGGACTATTGCTTATAAGTTTCTTGAATCCAATTTAATACATTTATAGAACTTATCCAAGCAATGTACAATTTCAATCTGAAGGATTTCCATTAAAATTAATCAAATGTAAAAATTGAATATGATTTCGAAGTTGGAATTCTTTTAAGCCTGCGTTTCTCGAACTGTGGAGTGCCTCCCCCCCCCCCCACAAGATGACATGGTCACCCTACGTGGGAGGCGCAAGAATATCGAATAGTCCAGAATAAAAGATTTAAAATAATCATAAATTTACTGAAAGGAAGCAATTGAAAATACATTCTGACAGGATAAAAATAAAATACATATTTACACTGATATAAGATACTTATAAATGTATCAAATGTATGGCAAAAAGTATTTAACGATTAATTTATCAATACTAAATTAAAAACAAGTTTAGTAATTACTAGTGACTTCCATAGGCTTGTCATATACAAAATGTAATTCATATATTGATAATTTGTGAAGTTTATAATATTAAAGTCGCTTTGAAGCATTAGCGTCGAAGTACATTATTATTGCGTTCAATACATAGTTATTGTATGAGCGCACGATAAAAAGTATCACTGAAAATTGGGTTTCAAGTATGGAAAGTTTGAAAGCACTGCTTTAAGCTAAATTAAATGACAAATATATTATATTATGCGGATTAGGACGTTTTGAATATTTCCTGATTTTTCTGGAGGAAAATTTTTTGAAATGTTCTGAAACTATTATTACAATTATTTTATAAAATTTGTAAGATATTTAAAATGAAATTAATAAATGTATGTGTGTATAATAGTAACATGAAGTAGGCTTAACGACATCTGAATTTTTATAAAAGATTATAAGTCTAATTCATCTTTATTTTGCAAAATTCCAATTTTTCGTAAGCCAAATTCATGTTATAAATTCTGGAAATAGATTTGATATCTGAAAAAATGTTTCCTTTTAGGGAAAAAATCACGTCTGAGTCACTAAAGGTAGTAATTTCTTTAGTGGAATTTGCAGTTACACAGTAAATAATTTAAAACAAATGAAGTTAAAGAAACTAATAGAAAGCAAACTAAGTTTATTAAACAAATTTCACGTGAACGAACAAGATTTGAGTTGCAAGCAATAAGTATTCATTCATTGTTATTGCTTATTTTAATACTAACACAAATTCATTAAATAAATATATTTTATTTCGATCTATATACTAAGTTAGTGTTTGTATTCTACATCACTCAGTTTCAAAAAGAGACAAGATTAAAAATAACATTTTTAAATTAAAAAGAGAAATTCAAAACTAAAATTTTAATTTATAAATATGTTTTTTTCCAATTATGTTTATTACTAATATTAAAGTAAAATTCTTCAAAAAACTTTAGAATAATGTTTTTACTTACTAACTTAAATTGCTACTCCTCCCAATAAATATGGAAATTATATTCTTGAGAAAATGTATTTTCGAAACAAAAATGAGTGATTCAGAATAAGGATAACATTACATTTTTTAAAATACATTTTGTGTTGAATTGGATTTCACATAGTTATTAAAACTTTATTCAAAAATTGGAAAATCATATAATCTTAAAATTGACAGAATTGCTGTTTCGCTTAGGTCTGTTTCGTAAAAATTCTTAACTTTTTATAAAATACCAAGTTTTTCAAAATCTCAGAAATTCATTTTAAATTAAAATCTTTCTCAAAGTCTAAAATTAAGAGCTACTGAAAAAAAAAGACAAGTTTTGAGCAGGTCCATAAATTTAATCCCAGCTTGCCGGGAAAAGTTTCATTAGAGCTATCTCTAGTTAAGGCACCACGAGTTTCAATAAGAAACTTTCAGGAAATCTCCCTAGTAATAAAGAAAGTCTAAATCTAAATGAGGTAAATTTAAATGCGCATATCCGATGAAGCAAGTGCAAGAAAAAAAATAATACCAAAAGAGAAAAAGGGAAAAAAATGACCGATAGTGGCAAAAAAGAATTGCGGAAGACGAACAAGTGAGAGAAAAATTCTTATTTTCCTCCCTACAAAACATCTGACTTCTTTTTCATCCACGGCACCAGCTTTACTTAGATTGCAGCAAGATGGAGTTGCTATCAAACTTTGAGAGATGCAATCATAAATAAAAGAAACGTCCTTCTTTTCGCACGGAGGACAGAGAAAGAAAAAAAATAATAATATAGTACAACAACAGAGCGAAAAGTGAAAAAATAAATAAATAAATAAGAAATCCGGGAAGGGAAAAAAAAAGAGAAAGATCGCCGAAGATCTCCCAATCTCTCCGAAGCGGTATACAGAAATGTGTCAAGAGAACATTCGCCAATCTTCTCTATCGCCACCACCCTGGCACAAAACGCCAGTGAAGACAATAAGTGCCCATGACAAATGACTGGATATGCATCGTTAGGACTTGTCACCGGAGAATCCGGCAATCCATGCTTCAATGCCGGATTTTGGAATCGGATGGATTTATTCTTCTTCAGTTGCTGCTGGAAAAGGATTAGATCCCAGGCTAATTTAAATTTCCCTTTTTCCTTTCCTCCAATGGGAGACTATTAATTATTCGGAGACAAATTGACGTCTGTTTAAAATGATTGAATAAAGTGATCTGAAATTTTGTATTCTCAGAGAAGAAATTCCATCTCAAAGTGAGTGCGAGGAAATTTAGAAATCTAAAAGTGCCATTACCATTGGTAATGCAGCATTAATTATGTAAATGATGCTTGCTCGATAAATCACTCATTCATAATGGATTGGTGCCTCTAATAATTCTGAAGTAATTCAGAAATGCTTTTGAGGGTCTTTGTGTAATTGTGTAATTTTTCTTATTAAAAATAAATAAAAGTTAAATGCATTTTACAATTTTTTAAACTTTATATGTACTTTCTAAAACTGTCATGTATCTAAATCGGTTTTCAGAAACTTGCGTTTTTAATATGATTTATTGTACTTGTTACTTTATTTTTTTGTCACTGAACATACTATATCGGAATAAAATATCGAGAAATAAATTATCCTTCTTTACAGGGGAATGTCATTAAAGGATTTTACGAATCTATGTTATTTAATTAAATTACAATTTTTGATTTGACATAACTGAGATAATTCACCAATAATAAGTTTACATTATTAACGATTTAGAAGTTCTAGGACAAATATTAACATTGAAATATGGACTTTGCGATAATAACTAACACCTAAAACTGAATATAAACAAATTTAACAGTGACACGTTTCGGACATAAAATAGGAATCTTATACATTTTTTTAGTCTGTTTAATGAAATTTCTTCCTAAAAATTAGATTAATTCATTGGTTAATGTTATTTCTGGAATTAAAATCTTAGAAAATAATCTTTTATACCTTGTGCCAGGTAATTTCTAAATTCTTGAGAACCTCGCATATCAAATGATTCTCACAACAAGCAAAACAAATTGCAAAAAAAAAAAAAAAAAGTTTTGCGTGCAATGATTTTTAAAACTATAAATGCTTCGCAAATATATATAATGATGAAACTTCTTGTTCTAAGTCTATGAGAAATGTTGGAAGAAAAAGAGAGAATGAGATATTACAAAGATTGAAAAAATAAGCAACGCACAAAGACCAAAATAAAATTGGTTTTAGCAATCTAACTTCCTCCGTTAATCAACATCAAGCAACGTTCGTCTGTGTAAAAAAGTAAAATCCGAAGAATCAAGAATTTCGAAAACTTAAGAACCGATGAAAACCAAAACTTTATTTGTGTTGCCATAGTCATCCATCTGTATTAAATCAGTGTAATGTAAGTAAAAGTATCATTTGAATTGAAGTTTCTGGAACATGTTACCGCTTTGTGCTCAAGAGATACAATTCCCAAATGCAAATAAAATCTTTAAAAAACACATGTCGTTATATTTTAAACGAAATTAGTACACCTTTAAACATCGTTTGAACTTCCTCTACTACAAATTAAAATGAATGTAAATGCAGCTTGTGAAGTCTTTTCAAAAAGAAAAAAAAAGTTCCCCGTTCTTTTCAATCTGTCGACCACATTCACCTGAACTTTATTTAAATCTTCACTTACCTAAGTAAACTGTTAGGTGAAATTAAACTTTTACCTCATACAAGGGACCGGAAGATTTTCTATTCTACCTGTCGAAAGAATGAGGTACTAAGTAAATTTGTCTTCGGCGTCGTTAGCATCAGGGAGCTTAAAATGAGTTTCAAATGGTTGAAATTCAATTTCAGTTTTCAGTAAGGTAAAAATTGTAAAGTACTTTTGGTGGCATCTAAACGACCTTTAAAATGCTGAAAGAGATTAATTTTTACGAATAAATATTAGTTTAATTAATGGAAAATAAAATTTAAATTAATATGTAATATTTCTAATAAGGAAATGTGCTAATACATGTATGTTCTTTTTCCGATAATTAATATAAGGAATGGAATATTTTCAGAATAATATTTTTAAAACCAATGAAGTCATCTTTAAAAGGAAAAAAAATACTTTGTAATATTTTAATTAACAAGGAATATATGTGTATAATAAACGAAGACTTCAATTTAGTTGGAAATTGAAGAGCTGTTCTCAGTAGAAAAATTCATAAGAACTGTTCTGGGATTTCAAGCTATCTGAAATAACGTTACATCATCATCTAAAGTCATTATTAGTAACTTGAAGATCAAAATTTCTAGTGGGATTTTATTCTAATAACTTAAAGTTAATTTTAATATCATTCAGAAAATTGTCTTCCAAATCGAAATTAGAAAAGGTAATTAATATAAAAAAGATTAAAATAATTGTTCAAATCTTATGTAACTACTATTAAATTGTATATGAAATGAAATATATTAAAAAAAGCTTTTATTATACAAATATATACAAATTGCGCACACAGTTACTTCAAATTTTATTTTGAATAAAAACAATTTAACCAACATTGAAAAAACTTTTTACATTTTTTTTAAACATATTAATCTATTTTTTTCCCCAGTTTTAATTTGCTAATGATCTAATGCCCAAAGACTCATTACTTAAACAGTACTGGCATCATTTCTGCAGTGTATCACATATACATGGTGGAAATATATATATTTATTATTCTTTGTATACATATATATATATAGATACATATACATAGTTGTGGTTTTGTATCTGATCACATTTTTGCCACTAGTGACATTAAAAAAATCTTTGAAATTAATGTTTGTCAATTTGAAAGTTCTGCTTCGATGTTTTATGGTGTTATCAATCAAAAGCTGATAGCCCTCTTTTATTATCAAGTTCTACAAAATCTAGTTATATGAGCGTTATTTACATATCATGATATTTGCTAACATATCATTAATGCTTTATTTAATCTAGCATGTCTGTGAAACATTTAAGTAATATTTATATATTCCTTTATTAATTATATATTTTTATTAATATGAGTGTTATTATATAATTATATATTTGAACTTATTTTCCAAATAAGTTTTATTTATTTTATTAGGTTGATCTACGCCACGTAAAACAAGAAGAGGGATCCAACTTGGTTCCTCAAGGTATTGATATGAGCGAGTTCTACAAAAGCGTCGAATGGGATATTCTTCTAGTACCGGCTAAATACAATGAAGAGTATTACGACTGCTGCGTTGAACCTTACCCAGATATCACCTTCAACATCACAATGCGTCGGAAGACGTTATTTTACACGGTAAATCTGATCATCCCCTGCGTTGGAATATCATTCCTCACAGTCCTAGTCTTCTACTTGCCTTCCGACAGTGGAGAAAAAGTAACCCTCTGCATATCTATCCTTGTGTCCCTCACTGTGTTCTTCTTGCTTCTTGCTGAAATTATTCCTCCAACATCATTGGCAGTTCCTTTGTTGGGAAAATACTTGCTGTTTACAATGATTTTAGTAACACTGTCCATATCAGTGACTGTTGGTGTTTTAAATGTCCATTTCCGTTCACCATCTACCCACCAAATGTCTCCATGGGTTCGCAGAGTCTTCATACACATAATGCCGAGATTGCTATTGATGCGCAGGCCCATGTATGCTTCAGACGACGAATTGGCGGATCCTGCCAAGTTTTCAGTCAGAGGTTGCAATGGAGTTGAGTTGAGAAGGCAAAGAGATGAAGGAAATGGGCCACCTGTTGTACCGCCATTAGATAATCTGCATGTTAGCTATGAGCGTAATAATGGCACTGAAGATTTAGGGCTAGAAACAGAATCCATTGTTATGGGAAATGGAGGACCTCGTCATAAACAGTATGCTCCAGAGACACAGAAAGCTATTGAAAGCATACTTTTCATAGCAGAACACATCAGAAAAGAAGACGAAGAAGAAAGTGTAAGTATTTTGATCCTTCAGTTGTCCTATTTCGGGTTTATTTTTCTCTTAAAACTTTAATGCAGATGAAATTATATTCGATTATAATCCATGCAGTATGAGTAACAATATAAGAAAAGAATTAACAATTGCAATAAATGCTAGGAATTTGAAAATTATGCCACCATTTAGAGATCCAAAATATTTTTTAAAAAAACTAAAGATTTAACACCAATTTAGCATAAAGATTTCGATTTCCATATCATTATTAAGAGTTATTTCATTAATATTATTCTTTTTAAGATGAAATGAACAGTAAAAAAAATAAATACACTTTTGATCAAAAGTTGTATGCTTTAATTGGTAACGATAATAAACACATTTTTATAATGTTTACCGTTTAAAATAATAAATAAAAGAACACAGAACGAAAATACATATATTTGAGAAACACGTATGAGTACTGTCTGTATTATTATTTGATTTATAACCTCATATGGCTTCATATTTACAAAGTTTTTTACAAAATGAATTTTTGAAAATTACTCGGTTATTAAATGAAATAAATAATTATTATCCAACATTAAAATATTTCTACAAAATTAAATTATTATTCACTGAACAGTTCCAGTTTTTTTTAAAATGCTTTGACATTTTTAGGAAGATAAATATTCAACGAATTATTTTAGTTGTAGCCCATTACATTTATTACATTATTACATTTTATTTTATTTTCCTTCACAGAAGAGAAAAAAATTAGTAAAATACTGTAACGTAAATTTATTTAGAATGATTTTTGTTTAAATTAGGAAAAGTCAAATTCCACATATTTTAATGAAATGAGTTTTTAGAAAATTCGTAGCTTTGATGAAGACAAAAAAATACTTTAGGTCAAAGATTCTATGACGAGAAAAAAAATTGAAAATAGCCGCTTTACTTTCCTCATTAGTATCTTAAAGAAATTAATGAATGAATATTAAAAAAAATGTTACACTCAAGAGATATGTGTAAATTTTTTTGATATAAGTTAAAGAATAATTAAGACGATGAAACGCGTGCTAGAATTGTGGCTAAATAAATTTTTTTATATACACAATTACAAAATATTTCACATTCTATTTAAATAAGCTCAAAAAAACTTAAGCTTAATTATTAAGATGGAATTTCTTATTCTTACAAAAATATATCTTCCGATTATTTTCGAACCTCTTAAGATTTTTACCTTGAGTAGAAACTTTTATTTAGTGCATGTTCTTTTAAAAAACAGTGTTTAAAATATAATCGAATAAGAGACATGCTATTTATGGATCAAAAAAAAAATTAAAGGAGAAATTTTATAGGAGTTATATTTATTTAACTGAAATTAGTTCCATTTTATTTCTGTATATATGTACAAAGAAAGGGTTAAATGCTATTATTCGTTTCACTTAAAAATATATAGTCACAGAAAAAAATACTGTTACATTACAAAATATACTGTCAATGCCAAATTTGTATTTACACAGAAAGTGCATATATCCAAAATGTGTGAAAATATACTAGTGCTAAATACATTTCCCGATTCTATAATCTTAAAAGAGTTTAAAGAATCAACCATCTAGGGAATAAATTCACTCTTGAGGACAAATTAGTTAATGGATGTTCATTTCCAAATATTTTAAATTCATTTTGATGAAGCCGTTTTACAAAAGTGGAATTTTTTAGTGAAGAAACAGGAATATAAATAAATACAATTTTTGGTACTTACATGTTTTCGCAAAAATCGCCAACATTCAAGATAATTCGCCAAGTTAGCAACCCTAATTTTTCATGTGTCGTATGTACTGAATCGGCCCTCATGTGCTTTTTTTTCATATAATGTCGCCAATGGGTTGCGACAATACTTAAGTAGCCAATTTTTTTTTATGCTAAAAAGGAATAATATAAAAAAACAACCACATATATTCAGGTGATTGTTGAAAAATAAAGCACTTTGCCGTAAAAGAAGTTTTATTTTTTTCATCTCAGTTTCTTATAGGCACATATCTTCAGAATTCCTGCATACGTAATTATATTAAATTAAAAATTTAACTCGCTATCTAAGTATTACAATATAAACTAATGTTCAATATATGAAATGTTTTCATCTCGTAAATCCTCAAAGTGGTTACATTTTTAAGCATGCTGTTATACATGTTAATTGATTGCGATTTGTGTCAACATTTCTTCCAGGTTATTGAAGATTGGAAATATGTAGCTATGGTGCTAGACAGACTCTTCTTATGGATTTTTACTATAGCTTCGATTGTAGGGACTTGTGGTATTCTTCTTCAAGCACCGTCTCTATACGATGATAGGATACCAATTGAAGGTTTCCACGTTGCATGATTTGTATTTATTAGAGTATGAGCTAATCATTAAGAAATATTTGTTTATATCCCTTTTATTGCCCCCAGTCGGCCCTTACTTGGCAGCTACGCCATGTCCATTATATAAATAAATATATGGACATGTAGATATGTAGATGAATAGAAAAAAATGGTATTGTTCGTTGTACAATATACAACAATGTGAAATGTGTGCAATTTTGTTGTCGCTGCACTTTTGTAATATAAATTTTTTGTTTAGTATTTTGCAGTTATTTTATATCGATGCATGTTTAAAACTTGTATTTTTTGTTCTAAAATTTTGAGAACTCTTAATCAAATAAAGGATCGTATTTTGAAAATTTTATTCAAATGATCGTTTAAATTGATCATGCAATGCAGCATTATACAGTATTTAATACACAATTTTAGGTTCTCTTGAAAAAGAAATTGAGATTTTACAAATGAAACATTTTAATTTTAAATAAGGAAATAATTTTGAATACATATAAGAAAATTTTATTGGTTAAGAAAATCTTTAACTGACATGCTGAGAAATACTAATGGGACTTTTGTTGGATACTCTTGTCGGATATTAGTTGGTTACGATAAAAAAAGAAGAAAGAAGTAAGAATAATTACAGTAAAATATGTGTCATTGGTTTTCACAATTAGTTTACAAAATTTCAAACGAACAATTTTTTTTTTTTCTGTAATCCATTTTTAAACTGAAACAGCAAAATATTTTTAGGCATTTGTATCAAGAAAAATAAAATTTAAATTTTAAAATAAAGAAGAAAATAATATTATACGCTAATTGCAGCTAACACCCTCCAGATATAAAATTATGCTATATGTAATATCTTTGGTTTATGAACATGTCCATGTGCCTCTATAGGACATCTAATTTTTTTCAACAGTACCCTTCTCTAACAGAATAAATCATTTTTTTTTACCATAGGATGTGCTGTCTTCATCAAACTGTAAGGCTGGATATGCCTCAATAAACAACAAACAAACAAAAAACAGAAACAGAAAAAAAATGGATTGGCATTTTTTTTTTTTTTTTTTTTTAAGTTTTAGAATTTTTTTGGAAACAAAAAAAATTATAGCTTCTAAATCATATAGCTCTATTTTCAGAATCGAATCAATAATTAAATAGATAATTTATTAATTTTTAATGTAAGTAAAATTAAATTTCCTATTGGTTAATTTTATAAATACTTGAAAATTTTCTAAAGTTCTTTAACTGTTTCTTCTCGAAAAAAATGATCTAAAAACTACTTTTGGCACTATAAAAGTTCTCATATATAAACATTACTCTGAAAAGTAGGACTAAAGGTAAACTCAATTCTAACTGTAGAAATGGTATCACTACGCACATTGCAAAGGCACCTAGCAAATATTATTAAGTATATCAAGTAATATTCTGATAAGAAATTCTCACATTTCGGTCAACTCTATGACTGACCGATATAATGAGATATTTATTTGCACATGATAATGTATGTAATCAGGTCATGGATGTTTAAGGGCATATCTAAATTAGTCATTTCAAAGACGAATTTCTGTCTAGTAAAGTAATTTTTATAAATTGTCGAAAATTTTGGAGTAAGAATAAAACATTTTCATTAGAGATAAAAAAAATTTTTGTACAATAAATATCAAATACTGTTTAATATTTCATTTTAAACTTATGATATTTTCTCAGATTCAATTAAATTGTGTACTTTAAAAAGCCTTAAAACTTGATCCATTTGGTCCTCATATGAAAAAAAAAAAAAAAATGCTGAAAAAGGCTTAATATCCAAATCATCATTATATTTTGACTTCCATTCGAACCATCCAGAATTTTAAAAATAAGTTTAATAGTATATATACATTTTAATTTTTGAACAGTATTAATTTCAAAATTTGAATTGCATCTTATATATATATATGCTTTAAAAAGTGGATGCATCAAATATTCTTCCCATACTTTTCGGTTTCGCCGGCACAAATCTCGCCAAGTTGGCGCTATTGGACACAACATACAATATTCACATAAAAAAATGGAGAAAATATTATTTTTCTTTAGATTTTCATCCATTTTTGGTGTACTATGAAAATGACGTTATTAATAAGAAAATATCACGACTTGTTTTGTAAATGTGGTGATCAAAACTTATCAGTGGGAATATTCCATTGGGTGTCAGTTGCATAGTTTTTGACGTCTTTATCGCTTGCGCCGGCGAAACAAAAAAGTGCCATTTTTTTTTTTTTTTCTTTTTCAGAGTGTAAAATATACAGTATATAAATTCGGAATTTTCTTTTTGTTGTAGAATCTATTCCATTCCTGGAAAATACTCATATAAAAGATTTTGCATCTGATTTTGAATGTTCCGGGAATATATATATATAACCTTAAATATTCTTACTTTTTCTACTTTAACGATCCCTTTCAGAGTACTTTAACTGTTCCAACACTTTTCTGATATATTTGTTGCAGAAAAAGTTCAATATGTTATCGGAACAGTTTAATTACATGTAAATAAAACCTTGTATGATATTTTTTTTTTGTTCTTTTTGAGTTTATAAAATCTAAGAATATTTTGAGTATTATTTAAAATTACAGTTACCGAAAAAAAAAATTCTTTATTTCATGAAATATTTTTTTTTTTTTTTTGCAGTTTTGCAGCAGCTGTACAAATACATGTTTGTAACTTTTCAAATCAAATTCTAAGTAAATTTGTGTGTTATGTTATTCAATGGTCTTTCTTGTAAAGATTGTTTTGTATGCATGTGTAAAATTTGTGGTGTGAAGTAATATTTACAGTGTTAAGCTGATATAATGCTGAAATTGGTGTCTAACTGTATATAGCATGTTTCATGCGTCTAATATTTTGTTTATTAGAAAATAAAGTTAGAATTTTTGTTTTTGTTTTATAGATGCTAATATTTAACTTGAATTCGGAAATAGCTATTCAAGTGAAATTTATTTCTTAAAATCTTCAAAATACTTTGCAATTTCCAGAATTTATTTTAATGTACGTTGTTATTTGGAAAAAAATTATTTTTTAGATTGCTCTTTTAGCATGCTATAAAGTTATTGCTCATTGGGGTGATTTGAATCCACATAAAAATACTTTAAATTTGAACATTCCTGATAAAACAAATTTTAAGTTATTAATTTTGAAACAAAATGTTTTATATTTTTGATTTTGTATGTCATATTTTAAACAATTTGAATTTTATTAGTTTGATTTTAATTTCTTACTTCATACTTTAAATAGTTATATATTTAAAAATAAAAAGGATTCAGAGTAAAAATGTATTGAAACTCAGAATTTTAAAAGCCTTATTTTAGATCTCAGATCAGTTTTAAACCTTATACTAGATTTATGATTAAAATTCATTTATAAAAATTAGTTCAATGAGAGAGAGAGAGAGATAATGAACCAACCATCAGACAAATTATGTAGTTACATGAATTATTTTTAAAAATAATTCTTCAGATATATTAAAAACTTTTGCGAAAAAAAATAATTAATATACTCCTTTTATGTTTTTTATAAGAATTTTTAATTTAGCTTGCCTTTTAAGGAATTTTCTAATTAAGGACACACAATTAATTAAAACATGATTAATCTAGAGGGAAATAATAAGAAACTAAATTTTTACTTCGATTAATTTTTTCTGTATGAATTAGGGAGATTTTCTAAGCCAATCAGTTTATTATAAAAAGAGCACTCAGTGCACAATAGAGAATATTCCTCTAGAGGTGCTTTTTCTATTTCTTGAAATAATTTTATATTGAATAAATTTACAATATTCTATATATTTTATAAAGTAATTTGCGTTTCAAACATGATAGTTTTATCAAAGCTTGTTTACTCGAGAAAGAATATTTTTAATCCCTATGGAAAAACACTGAAGAAGAAAGAAAAAGTTTGATGTTCCTTTTAGTTTACCTTTTCTCAGTATATTGAGTTATGTATATGGTCTAATATATAAACGGGTTATCCGGAATTAGTGGGCAAGGTCCGTTACGTCTGTTTCCAAATTAAGGAATTTCAGTAGAGAGTTAAAAACCATTACAAATGTCAATCATATATTTTTTTGAAGGAACATCAAATGATTAAGCAATTTTCTAATTGAATTCTAACTCTTTAGTTTACAATATTTTAAAGTTATGAAAGAAATAATTAAAAATAAAGTAAAATTAATAGTATTTGCTCATACGATTAACTTTTATTTAAAAAATGAAAATATTTCAGAATTATTTTTGAAAAGTGCATAAGAATACAATGCAATATTAATTGAATCTTCATAAGTTTGCAGAAATATAGCGCGTTATATACGTTTAATCTTCAATAGCTAATAAATACATTACAAATATACGTATATCTATTTAAATACAGAACCAGCAAAATTTTCAGTATTAATGTATCATATTTTTGTATTAAAATGAAAAATCTGCAATCTATTTTTTACTGCTATAACTATTACGTTTAAAGTACTTTTAAACCGAGATATATGCCAAAACAATTGTATTTTACTGGTTGCATGGAAGAAAGTCTTCCATTATATGAAATTCCACATGCGTGGGGAAAATATCCTTCTATTTTGTATATAGTGCACTGGTATGTATATTTATAGCATTTAGTCTAGCCAAAGTACGCAGAGTTATGTTTATTTGGTACGTACAAGCATCTATAGTTAATTTTACCAGTAGCTCAACTTTTTTTTTTCTTCATGCACACTTCGCACTAGTGATGCCACACTTTAGAGAAGGTAATGCGCACGTAGTTACAAATAAAAAAGCACAGCTTGCACGTAATTTTTATTAAAAGCATTTTTTTACCAAAACTCTTGCCTTTGAGGAAGAGGGGAATGTCACGTGCCAAATTAAGAGAATACATCCACGCATTGCTTGATGTGATGTATTTCTCCGCAGTAGATTAGCTAAATGTAGTGAACATAGCTTAAGGAAATATTTTTGTAATATAACTGTTGTGAATTGAAAAAAGAGGTTTATTATAAACTAAAAATAAGTAGTTCACATGTTTGAACATCTAAATAAACAAATGTAAAGGAGTATAGAAATGTTCGATTGTTATTAGATGATATATTAAATATTCAGTAATTAAAAATATTTCATAAACATGAATACAGCAATGAGAATTTATAATGAAAATTTCACAAATTAAAACTTTATTTACTAACATTAATTTCGTAAATTTGCCATTGAAGCCTGTGTGTAGAAACTTATATATAAAATTCCTTCTAAGCTTAACACATGCATAACCTTAACCATAATTATAGAAAGTTTATATTGCATCGGTTTGGTTGCTTATAGGTAGCTTGCCTGCCTCGTAAGTCCAAGGTTACGGGTTTGATCCCGGCTGGAGTCAATAGATTTTCTGGATGCGAAAATCATAGGAACGCATCTCATATGATTATGTATGTAAAATATCCCTTGAGTATCAATTTAGCTCTGGTATTCTCGGCAAAATTAATTCATGGAAATATTTAGCATCCGACGAAAACTTGAATAAAATTTAATTCAACCGTCAAATTTTTGTAGCAAGGGCTACCACTAGATGTTGTTCCCATTTAAATGGCTCTCACTTTTTTTGGAAGGGGCTTGCAGCCGCATCTGCAAAGGCTTGTGTGTTAAATTGCAACCCCATTTGGAAAAAAAACAATGATTTTTATAATTAATGTTAATAAACTTATGAGAAGCATAAAATCTCTCAACACGCACACACTTGTTTGTGTTATAATATAAATTTTGAGTGAAATATTTATATATATCAGACTAAATTCTTATGACTTATGAAAAGTAATACGCTAGAAAATCAACAAGGCAATAAGTGACAAAAAATAACTACAGTAATATAGCAAACTCTTCAGCAGAGTTAAAGAAAAGTTTCGGGCATACAGCTTCTCCGTTATTTGCTTACATTAATGATATGAAATAAAATTTAGAAGAGAATATAAAGTTAAAAATAATATTGAAAAATGTTTAATAGTAAATTCAAAAAATCTAAATCATCATAATAAAAACGTTTTTAAAAAAGTTATTTAGAAAAAATATCCAAATTGTTTGAAAAAATGTACTAAAATAAATTTATATATATATAAAAAAAATCTAAATTACTTATATAAGAGATTCTCTTATTTGAAGAAATTACGCTAAACAAATTTAAACTAAATGAATTGCTATATTTGAGATACATATTAATTATTTTTCTTAATTAATGCTTTATACAGATGATTTTAATTTAATTTTTTTAATACATTTCTTGTAATATTATAATATTTATTAACTGCAGACTACTAAGCATATTGTGTGAGATGCCAGATTGAAACGATATTAATGAAATTGAGAGACAAATTATTACCTGTATGAGAAATATATAAAAATATATATTTCTTCTTAAATATTTAGATTATCAATTGATGAAAAGCCTATTACTATTTGATGAAAAAATTAAAGATAATTGCATTCATATTGTTGAATTTTGTTTCAATTCAGTGGATTCGAGAGATTCTGGGTTTCAATACATTTTGATTTAAGAAATCAAGTATGACATCAATTACATGTTTTTATAGTTGATTTTGTATTTATGCTTAAATATTGAATGGAAATAGAAGTACTGAAAAACAATTAATAAGAAATGTGTTCCATACTGAATTCAGAAATTTGCATGTTTTTACTTTTCTTCTAGATTTGAAAGAATTTACAAAAATCTAACTACTTTTTTACGTGTTTGTAGAAATAAACTCTATGTAATAAATTTTTGTAACAACAAAAAAAAAGAAGTATATTGATTTAAATATATTTAACATTTATTGATTTAATATGCCAAATATATAAAAATTTAATTTGGAAATAAGATCCTAGCTATAATTTTTTGGCAGAATTGTAAATAATCGAATACATGTTTTTGTTCGCAATAAAAAAATGTTTTAAATTATTCGAAAAATATTTCAAAATTCCATATTTATTTGAAAGACATTCCATAGTATATTTTTTCTTAAGTAGTTCTGAAAAACAATCAATGTATTCTTAAAAGTATGTTTTTGTTTTCAGAGTAGGAAATGTGTTTATATCAAATTTTTTTTTTAGTTTAACATAGTTCATTGTGCTGACGTAATCTCAATGTTTCAATGTTGTCTGTTTCTTCTGCTTATTGTAAATGAAGTAACTATGTAAATAACTGCATTTGCTCATTTATGCAATGAAATGGTAAGAGGAGTCGAGCCACTTATGATCAAACAATATAGTTTATTCAATGCAATATATATTGTGGAATAAAACTAATATGTTATATATATATGTATGTGTATACTTGTCGTGAAGTAAAATGTTACATTGGCAGATGTACTTTAAAATTTTGTACTTCTTGATTTTATTAAATGATACATATACGAAGTCTGAATTATTTATTTTTTGATCCTGCATTTTGAAAGATCATCAAATTACCAGTGAAAAAATATTTAAAAATTCTCCAAATAAATTATTTAATAGAATTATTTAACTCTTTCGCGGGAGCAAAGCTAAAATACACTTGATACTTGATAAAATAGTACTTGATAAATGTAATGTTCTCATCCTCTATAATCATTATTTAGTCACAAACAAAATATCTTATCAGGGTTTTTCTTCCTGTGTAGTAGCTAGACGTTATAGCCACCGTCTACTTAAGACATTTAACTTACTTTTCAGGACAGAAATAATGAATCATATTACAATAAATTTTTTTTATGAAAAATAACTTTTATGCTAATAACTTTTTCAATAACAATTAAATACAGAGTACAAGTGTAATAAAATAATAATAGAATAATTACACAATATAGAATACTTGCTAAAACATACATTGAAATTGGTGTATATCCACTTTTTATATTTTATTTAATTTGAAATAAAATAAAATTAATTAATAAAAATTTGAAATTTAAGTAATATTTTTGAGGATTTTAATTAGTTATTTCACAAATTCGATGAGCTATTTACTGTGGAACTTGTCAAAGCAAGTAGGACCATTTGCTTGAAAACACAGTGGTACGTTACAGGACCGACACAACTATCGAGAGCGATGAACGTTTTTTCTGGTATTGCAAAGAGATAATCTCCTGTACAGATCACCTTCTGTTTTGACTCTCTCAAGTAGTGGAAGAGTAAAAATTTCAAGGCCATTTTTCTGTTCTATGTGGGCAGTGGATAGAGCCTCAATCCACATATAAAAGCTTTCCAAAAACCTAAGCAAAACTTTATTTTCCATTGCACACATTTGCTTAATTCATTCAGATGAGAGAAAAGTATACTTAAGACTTGTCGAAATATTTTTCACAAATCAGATATTTTATTTATATTAATTAACCCGCGGTCACTCGCGCCTGTTTTTGCTACCGTCGCTACTCGTGGGGTGTAGAGAACACCCCAAACTTTTAACACGTGTATTTAATTATGAAAATAAAATTAAGTCATTATGATACATATTTATGAAGTACAACATGTTTTTGTATTATACAAATAAAATTATTAAATTTATTGCATACAAATGAGAATAACAATTATTTAAACTAAACATACAAAATTTTGATTTTAAAACACATAATTTTATATTTTTTCATAAGCCAGTATAAAACGTATATACCAGCAATAAATATACCTTATAATTAATAAGATAATGATAGCATAAAGTAGAAAAATAATATTTTAATCATTTTCGAAACATTCAGAGCAGACTGTATACAAATGCCCAACTTCTCGCGGGTGTTCTCAGCCCCCCAGATAAACTTTTGAAGGTCATTACATTCCAATCATTCGAGAAAGAGGGATTGCATCAGGCCTGAAGGTCCAATGACCTAAAATGTACATCTACATAAAAAATCGTGGTTCTGTGCATTCTTTAGAATCCTGGAAGGATTTTCTTGTTGCTGGGGTGTACAGAACACCCCGCACGAGTGATCGCGGGTTAAAATACAATTTGTAGATTCACACATAGAAAAACAGTTTCTCACTACCCATCAGATAACATGAAATACAAAAAAAAAGTATCGTTCTGTCATCTTTATTGATTTTTATGCGTTTTAGCTTCAATTAACACAAGTGGATAGACTAAATATCCACCGCCCACTTGGAGAAAAAAATTTTGTTATGTGGCTAGGCCTATTAGGTACTGCCTGCGAAAGAATTAAGCATTAGAGCGTATCCCTTAAAAGTTCTAAATTTATATAACAGTGTAAACTTATGGCTCACGATAACACAGATATTAATGAGTTTGTAAAAGTTGCATTTCACTAACTTAATTTTTTTATCTGAGAAATCTCAATTTCTAGCAATTTAACACATAACTTTACATAAAATCTTAATATTAAAGTTAACTAACAACCACAGATTAAAATTAAAAACTGAACAGCAATATCATGCGGCATATTGAAAATTTAAACTAGCCAATTTAAAATAAAATTTAAATTAAGAAATATAGTATTTGTTTTCATAAAGCTAATTAACTTTCAAATTCAGTGGTTAGTAATAATAACAAGCAATTTTGAATATAACATTAAGTAATTTCATTTTTATATTTTCCTTTTTCTACTTTAATTTATTTCTTTTAGCTTTTGAAGCAAATTTAAAGCTGCGTAGTTAGGAAATGATTTATAAAGAAAAACTTTTACAAAATTTGAATAATGGCACAACTTAAAAATGTTCACAAACCGCTATCAGTAAAATAACTGCAGTTTTAATTTAAAATTCTTATTGCTCAAATAATATTTTTAATAATCTATAAAAATCTAAAATATGTTTCTAAAGAATGTGTAGCTACAGAAGAGCATTAAATTTCGCAAGTAATTTAAATTTAACGACATTAATAAGCTATTGGATTAGTTTCTTATTAATGGTGACATGATAGGTATAAATAATTTTTGAGATAATGTCGAACTAATTCCATTCTATTAAACTGTTATTCAAGTATAAAATTGATATTCAAACATAAATTGATATACATAAAGGTATTTTCTTTCACAATAAAGGGAATGCTAAATATTGCTTGCGTATATATTAATGTTATGTTTGAATTTGTTACAAATCAAAATTGGATTTATAGTTTGTATAACTAATACAACCATTGTGTGTTTTATATTGAAATATATTTAATTCCTACAAAGCTGGCGATGTGATAATGCTATGCCTCATTGATAAAAACTATATAAGATGATATAGATACTAAAACAATTAAAACTTGAAATATATTTGTGATATCCTTATTGAAACATCCATGGGAAATAAAACTGAACGATTTTTTTGCTATTAAAAATACCATATTTACTCGAATGAAAACCGCACTATATTCCCAGTGTTAATGCTACTGAAAATGGGGTGCGGCCTAGATTCGAAGGTAAAAAATTTCAATGGATGGGAAAATCAAGTTTCCACCCTTTTCAAAAGCAAGAATTTAATCTTCCATTTTGAACACTAGCATCGCTGACTCATCACATTCCGCAGTTTAACTTTTGTATTCAGTCAATCTTAAGGTATCCGACTACTTGCGACAACCCTTTTTTGAAAAATGGAGATATGGGGATTTTTTTGTGATTTTCAGATGTATTTGGTATATTTTAAGAAAATGATTCTAAAATTGAAAACAAAAAAATCTGAAAAAACTGGTAAAAATGTACAAAAATTTATATAAACGGGGCCCGCTTTGTACAGACATTTTATGAATAAATTCTCAATTTTTTTATATTTTGATGTGTTACTTTGTCATTTATGTTTGAAATGAAATTCAGGATAAGAGATATTTTTTAATTTTTACAAAGATTAGAGCACTTTATCTTAGTGACTATATAAAATTGCTTAAAAAAACAGTGATTATATTCACATAAAGGATTGTAAATTTTGAAATAAAACAGTGATTGATAAATCTGAAGATTAAAACACTTTTACTGTTATACAGAATATACACAAAATATTTCAGTAAATTATTTTAAAAACTTTTTGAGGAATCGCTGTCTCCGTTTGAGTTTTTCAAAAAAACACATTTCGAGTAAAACGCATTTTAAAATTTGACATCTTGTGTAAAGTTATGGCATCTGTTTTTACTAAAGCATTTGTAGTTTTTGTTCTAGTGATAGGAAAATAAAAAACTTGGTATTTTTATACAGCTAATGAAATGGCCTATAAAATAAAATCATAAAAAAATTGTCAATTTTTGAAAAAAATCATGATTTTAGGGTAGTCGGATACCTTAAATTACGCTTTCTTGTATTTAGGATTTTTTTTTTTTTTTTTTTGCATAAGCTTTCTTTTATTTACCTAAACATCACAGACATCGGCAATGGCATCAAGACAAGTTCGTTATGACGCAAGAAAAAAAAAGGAAAGTTTATTTATTTTCAGAGGAAAACAAAAACAGAGCAGCTGCCAGAAAATTTGATACGAATGAAACAAATATGCGTCGATGTTGCAAGCAACGTGAACTGGTTTTATCTCCAACACAATTTTTCACTGGACCAAAGAAAGGAATATATCTTGAAGTAGATGATAGTGTGGCACAATTTGGTACTTTAATTTTGATCTAAAGCATTATCAGTTACTATACAAATGCTGCAATGCAAGACAAAAGAGGTCGTTCGTAGAATTAGAATCAAGAATTTTAAAGCATCAAGCGGCTGGTGTGAAAAGTTTATGAAAAGGTAAGGATTTCCTTTGAGACGGAGAAAAACTTTCTGCAGATTCAAAGATAAACTCGTGTTGTTTAAACGTCACGCCACCTGTTTACGAACAAGATATGCATATGAAACCATGAACATTGGAAAAGTGGACGAATTCCCTCTTCCTCCCCCCTTATATTTTGATACCCAACGGAATATTTTTGTAAATTCAAAAGGTGAGAAAGAGGTGAAAATCTTGAGTACCGGATACTAAAGACAAGGTATCACTATAATGCGGTACGTTACAGCAGACGGCGATAACCGAACTTAATCCTTTGCAGAACTTTTTCCTAAAGACACAGTCGTATGTGCTCAGAAAAACAACTGGATGACCTCCGAAATCAATGTAAGATTGGGCTAATTCAGAGGGGAATAAGAGACCGGTTTTTCGAAATCCTCAAAGCATGCTTATCATACATGCATTTAAAGGTCATTTGATGGACTCTCTAAAACTGAAACTGAGACAAAACAATTGCGTTTTGGTGATACTTCCAGGTGATATGGGAAGCCTGTTTCAGCCACTTGACGTAAGCATTAGTAAGCCACTTAAGGACTGTGTAAAAAGAAAGTATGAAAAAAACTGGTTGCATTTGGAAAATTAACCTTTAATTGCTTCCTGTTCAATCAAGAAGGCAAGTGCTTCTAAAATTCCAGAAGAATATATATGGTCCAAAAAGTTTGCAATGAGAATATAATACATTCTTTTAAACAATGTTGCAAGAAAAATGGATTGGATGGTTCCCAAGACGATATCGTGTGGGAAAATGGCGACGCCGGCACCAGTACCCATGTCAGCGGTGATAGAGGGAGTAAAGAATCATTTTCGGAACATAATATTGACGGTTAGAGCAATTTCAGGCTCACGCATGCATTTAAAAGTTTTTAGTACTGGTAAAAAATGAATTAATTTTTAGTTGTTTTTTGTTTTGTTTTTTTACTTTTTTAACTATCGAGTAAAGATGATCCTTCCCCTTAATTTTTAATGTTTCGAAAAAATTTAGTGAATTTGGGGAATCAGTTCTTTGCCACTTAGATTCAAATAGACACGTGACTGTGTTATCTTAGTGGTCAAGGTAACGGACTCGTGGCAAGTTTGTCACGAGTTCGAGCCTAGTAACGCTGAAGACGCGCTGTGTAGGGAAGGTGATGCACATTAATCTTCCTCACTTGACCATGGTTCAAGAGGTCCGTCGCCAAACGCTCTCAAGTAACTGAACAGTGCGATGTTAATATTCACTCACTATTCAAATGGTACTGTAATTAGATGTAACATAGATTCAGTCATACCTCGTAACTCATTCAACTCATCTGATGGAATAATTTATGCGTACAATTTATTGTATGGTGCCCAGAAGAACATTGTTCAAACCCTTATAAACGAAAAGTTTGCTCAGCCCTATGAATAAGTATTCGTCAAAGGTGAGGGAATGCAAACCACGATAAGCACAAATTCTTAACATTTAACTCACCTACATTTCCCAGATTTGCAAAGATTCTTATTTGATTTATTCAGTTCTCACTTTTATCAGAAATTTTCGAATGTTTTAAATGTCCATATTTGGGCACCCTCTTTTAATTTGACAAGATATGGACAGGACAGCAGAAACTAAAAGCCGCAATCAATCATTGTAAATGTATTGGTAGATTACCAAGTGCATTATATGAAATGTCCCTGCTGGGTGAAGAAAAAAGGAATGTATATAAATCCTTAAGATAGCGCAAAATATATTTCCCCCAAAAGCCAAGAAAAAGTGAAATTCTGATTTCTCACAGCACCGTATGCCCTACAAAACTGTTGTACTTAAAACATCAATGGAAAAACCCCTTCACACAAATACAACTGATTAAAAAAAAAACCTCATCAAATAGCTATCAATCGAACAATAAAAATGCCTACAACTCTTTTACAATTAAAAAAAAATGTTTACCTTCCACTTCTAAGGAAATAAACTTGAACTATTTACAATCAGTAAAATCAAGCTCAATAATACATTGCCAAAATTGCTTATCTTTAAATCAACCTTCAAACATACAATTTTTACATTAAATATAAATTTCAGGATAAAAGGACTCATGGCAAGCAATAAACCCCGCCTGTCCTAGAAAGATATGACAAAATTAATTAAGAAACATTGGAAAACGAATTAATAAACTATAACAAATTGAAACTTATTGCTGCTGTAAAACTTGAAAATCCCAATTGCAGATATGTTACAACACACACACACACACACACACACAAGCGACATTGAAATGTATAATTCAATAAGTATTGAAACGTATAAAAATTATGAATCATTGAATCTAGCTTAAACATGATATTAAGAAACTTTAAGTTGTTTTTAACGTTTAATCTCATTAAAGCAAAACGAAAACACTATTAGTGCAGGAGAGCATTGCCTTTAAAGAAATAGACGTAAATACAATCTCCGCAAATTATAAAAATACTGGAAATGTGGATGTGTGTTAAAAGTTACTGAAAAGACAAAACAGAAAAAAATCTTACAGAAAATTGAAATTTAACTAAAACTATCTATGACGCAAAAGGGGAAACAAACCTAAACACAAGTAGAATAGTTAATATTACAAAATAAATAGTATTTCTCATAAGGATTGCATTACACTGGAAGAAGAACCAAAACCTTATGCATACCCTCTAAATTCTGAGGTTGTATTCAAAAATTGATAAATATTTTGCATTTTTAGGAGTGGGAAAAAATATTCTCGAATATTTATTATGCCAGTTCTAATTGCATGTATAACAAAAGTAACTAAAGCATTGATAATGGCTCACACCTTTTATAGAAATTAATGGTGTTAAATTAAGTATTTGTGAAAGATTTCGTTTTTAGGCTAATTCTAATTTTGTATTGGTCATTATAATATTCACCAGAATGAAATAATAGGTATTTCACTATGAAGAACATTCCATTATAAACCTTTGAGAGTTTGATAGGAAATTAAAGTATTTCAAATTTATTACTACTTGTAATTTTATTGTTTCCCTATTTGTTACTGAGAGGTGTTTTTCGTAAGGCTAACAACTTACGTTAGCATTTAGTTTCCAAGTAATAATATCTACGCAAGGTGTCCCAGGATCATTGAGACAAACTTTAAGGGGAGGTCTATTAGGGGATACAAATTTGCTTAGCAACCCATGATCTGAAATGTCTTCATTCGGCTCTAGGTGGTCTTGTTCACAACAGCATTTAAAGAAACATACCTGAATTACCGCAATAATTTGAGCTATCATTACCCCCACAAAAGTATGGAACGTTTTACAAACACCGAGCTGGCAAATAATCACCTGATTTACTGATATGCTGAAGGAAATGCACGAGAATCAGGCAGATTGTTTCGCAAAAGTTA
>BMAV01023060.1:112576-180820 GCA_019973955.1 Trichonephila inaurata madagascariensis | reverse complement strand
CTGCTGTCGTAAAACATGGATCAACCCACTTCTAAGTTATATATTTCAAAAATTCTAGTTGAGCCTCTGTACTGAGGTCTGAGCTATATACAGGCAAAACATTATTATAATAGAAGCAATTTTCACAAAAGTAGAATATTTTGAAAATGTGTCATTTTATGTTTATTTTTTGTCAAAATATTGTACTTAAATAATTTTTTTATTGTAATATTATTCTTAAAACAATTTTATGTACATATTCTAATATTAGTGACACTAAATATCATAAATATTATCCATTTATATGCTTTTACAAAATCACGATTTCGAACGTAGTCTGGTATCTTAAGTATTTATCATTTTTTGCTTTTAATACTTATACCTAAAACCACGGAATGAGTCATTTTGACCCCATTATATTCGTACTAAATTTGTAATTCAACGATTCCTGGAATGGGAAAAGCTTTTTTAGTTCTCTAAGATACCGTATCTAATTTTCCTGTACAATGTACTAGCAGAAAAGCCACTCCTGAAAAGAAAAAACAATGTGTAAATAAACGTAAATAGTTATCAGATTCAAATCCAGTTCAAATGAACTCTGGAACTTTTGTTAGAAATAATGGAACGGATTGGTAAAGCATTACCTCTGGAAGTTGTATGCGTTCAAGAATTGCTGAACATAATGCTTTCGAAGAAAAAAGTGGCCCAACCAGTTATGCAAAGCGAAATATTGAAAATGGTTATGCAATTAGTTCAGGGAGGCTACTTATAGATGAGCTTATGCTTCGTCATATCAAAAATTGCACAGAGAAAGAAGATCACCGGCAACCGGGAAAAAATGAATGGTCAACAACTTAAGATGAACTCGATGCTTTTATATCAATTTTGTATGCTTGACGTATATACAGTGCAAATAATCTAGAGCTTGATAGTCTGTGGTCTTTTGTTTGGGGTCCATCTTTTTTCCTCGATACTATGGCAAGAGATAAACTTATGAAATGTCTGTGATTTGACAAAAAAAATTACATGATCTGAACGGTTTTAAACAGATAAATTGTGTTTCACTTCTGAAGTTTGGAAGAAATTTATTGAAAATTTGATAATTTGCTCTAAACCAGGACCATATTGATGGTCAACTGTTTCCGTCTAAAGCTAGATGTCATTTCACGAAATATATGACAAGTAAACCAGAAAAATTTAGTATCAAGTTCTGGCTTGCCGCTGATGTTGATAGTAAATATGTGCTCAATGGTTTTCCATATTTGTGTAAAGATGAAGAGCTTCCTGTAAACCTATCTCTTTCCGAAAACGTCGTTTTGCGTTTAATAGAACCTTTCGAAAATAAAGCAAGAAATTTCATTATATATAATTTTTTCACTACACTAAATCTGTCCCAAATGTTAAAAACGAAGCACACTAATTTAATTGGGACGATGAAACGAAAATGGGGAAAGAAGTACCTGAATTTGTGAAGAAAATAAAGATACCGCTGTACGATACATTGTTAGTGAAGCATGACGATATAACTGAGAGTTTATCAGATAAAAACCAGAAAAGATGTCTTATTATTGAGCTCCATTCATCCCACAGTTGATATCAACAATAATCATCCAAAAAGGCTTCCAGAAACAATATCATTTTATAACTCAACAAAATTTGGTGTCGACATTACCAACCAAATGGCTCGGAAATATTCTGTAAAGGCAGGATCAAGGAGGTGACTATAATTCATGTATTCTACAATATATTTGATCTTGCAGGAAGTAATTCATGGATTTTATACAAATAAATTTCTGATAAAAAACTTACGATGAGAGAATATCTTCAACAACTCATTGAAGTGTTGCGTAGTGCGTATATTCACAAAAGAAAGTACAAGTCAGCTACACAGACAAAAGCGGATACCACTAAAGAATCTGCGCAGATACGAAAAATGGCTCATTGCGAAGATTTCCAATGTAAAAACAATACTGTAGATACTTGTTCTGACTGTAATATAACGATAAGAGGAAAGTGTACAAAATATATAAAGAGAAGTTACCCAAAATGTACGTGAACTGTGTAGGAAATCTCGACTGGTAAGAAACTAAATATTTCTATTCAAGTTGTCTTGATATTTTATTAACTGTATACAATATTCCATATTATAATACCTTGTTATTTTTTTATCACTTATTATAACTATTTAATGTTGAAAATGAATAAATGTCATTGCCAAATAATTGCAGCGTATTTTTAGCATAACAACGCGGGTTTTAATTAATTGGGGTCAATTTGACCCCACCCATGGTTTTAGGTATACCGAAAATGCCGCGATTCTATTGTTAAAAATGCAGATTTTCAAAGTGTTCGTTGTACGTATCGCGGCAGGCTTCAGCACTCCGTGGAATGGATGTGGACATACGTTGCATAAACGTATTGTCCACCGAAGTACAAGCAATGTGCAGACGAGCAACTAAGTCCGTTTTTGTGGTCACTTCGTTTCGATGCACCGATTCTTTGAGATTGCTCTATAGGAAAAATAAACCAACAGTATGAGATCTGGCTATCATGGTGGCCATAGCACTAAAGACAGAAGACCCATACAGAGGCCGGAGTATGTCATATCTTGTCAATCAGGTACATCAGCACAGAAATGCGCTGGAACCGCATCATGAATCATTAAGCATTATTTTTCATTCATTATCATTTACTGCATTTTTCTCGTGAACTATTGATCGTACAGGTACAGTTCTTAAGGCATTATTTATGTACTCAAACCAAGAAATCTAGCTGTTCAGAGATTAGGATCTGTATTTGGGACAGTTTGCTTAAGTCTTTAAAGAATCTTAAAATAAAATGTGCAACAACAATAAAAAACGCAAATACACACGAAAAACAAAATAGTAGACTATTCTTGCGAGAAACGGATAACACCAAGCAACCTATCTGATTAGCAGTGATAAAAGTCTGATTTTTATTATATGATCGTGAAAAGCATGTTGTATCTTAGGTACCATGTATAGCAAATAACTACCACACCTCCTGTCAATTAGTTCGTGGGATATCACTTTGAAGTTTCTAATGTATTAATGAAACGACAGACAAAAATTCACAAATGAAATGCAACAAATAACAAAGTAGCTGCAACAACTTCAATGTGCCGGGTTTTACTTCACAAAAAGGAGAGTTAGTAATAATATAAGGCAATAATATTCAATTGCATAAAGACTTGAATTAAGTAATTCTTCAACTTTCCTCACAAGTAAACTTATTTTATATTATTATTATTATTATTATCAAAATAATATATTAGTGAGGATTCATACAAGATAAGCAAAGAATTTTTGTATCCTGTAAAAATAACTACATTTAAAAAGAAATACACAAATTTTGTGATACAAATTAAATTGTTTCGAAGTAAAAATTTAAGATGATGCATAACTTAATTAACTATAGGTAATCGATTTTGCATTATATAATATCCTCTTCACCAACCTTAAAGAATCTTAAAATAAATAAGAGCCGTTTCAAACGGTTAAGAATAAATTTAAATTTGTATTTCGACAAGATCCCGTTTTCGAAATTTGTTTTGAGTAATTACATTAAGATATTGTTTGCATACAGCAATTCTTAAGAATTTCGTGGGCGCATTTATTTTAATCAATTCACGTGAGTACAATATTAAGTTAAGCACTTCCTCATCTCATTGATTGAATAAACTAAATGAAAAAACCTATTTCCTTAATAAATTCTTTCTTAAATAACAACTCAATTTAAATTCATTTTATCCCTTGTAAAGGAAATTTTATTGAATCTAATCCATAAAAATATGCAAATTTTATTATACGATGTGGCTCTTTTTTTCTTGTAGGCACTTTAATTTTATTTTCTTAGTTTTATTTATTTATGTTTTTTTTTTTTATGTTAAACTTTCGTTTTAAATATTTTAAATAGAATAAAGTATGCAAAGTAATCAATAAATTCGATATTATTTTTTATTCTTAAATCTAAGTTTGCAACTAAGTTCTTGCAAAAAATTACCATTAACTTAATAGCTAAAGTTAACAAATGTTTGCACATAAATTTTAATGTCTGCCATAACGAACAATTAGTTAAATGGCTGGATAGTTGAAGTAATAACTAGTTGATTAAGTTAGAGTCTTCTACAGTAAAATAAATAAGTTTTCTAAAAATAAGCGTGCAACTTATTTTGTTTAATTCTAAAATGACGTAATAAAGAAAAAGAATTATCTTTTAAAAATTATAACACAAAAACATACTATAGAAATAAAATAGAAGATAATATCCAATAAAACAATATTTCTAAGAAATTATAATATAAATACATATTCAATAATTTTCTAGCAAAAATTCAATTTAAAAAAATGGTAGATGAAGAAATATAAAGAGCATCTGTCTATCTATATTATTATTATATATATATGTGTGTGTGTGTGTGTGTTTGTGAGTGCGTCCACATTAAAATTTATAAACTATTCATATTCATAATAACATTTTCTAAAACGCTAATGCACAACGGTTAATTAAAACAAAATGCAATTTCTCATAACTTGTATAGTACTATGAATAATTCAAAACATTTGCATATGAGATCTTAAATTAAGTATTTGAAAATAGTAATTTCACACAAAGGAAGATGTCTCTAGTAGCCTTTTAAGATCAGCTCCCATGATCATGCGGGTTTGTATGGGTTATACAATCTTATTCTTTTAACACCTGAACTATTTTTATCTTTAAATTAGGGATTTCAATACCCATATAAACGGGATACACCGAATACTGGTATTTTGAGCCATTTTGGGCAATTTTGTAATACCGGTATAAACAAATTTAAATACTGGTTTTTCGGTATTTGCTAGAAAATATATATTTTTAAATTGTCTCCTCTGTATGTTCAGAGATCACCAACATAATAAAATAGTATACGTTTTTGTTTTCATGACTCCCTAATGGGTGAAATTAATTAAACTGTGAATATAAAGTCGCATTGTACAATCAAGAGAAGTGATAAAAATATATGAATTATCCAAAGAGGTTGGCCACAACTATCGAACTACAGCTCAGGGTGATACTGCACACGCGTAGGATCCATAGTCTGATATTCATATCTGCGACAACAAAGTTGTAGTTATGAAGAAAGTGAAATATTCGAAATATTTCGATATTTTATTAAATTGGTGCTTTTGTTATTTATTCATATTTGTATTTGCATATCATACTTTAGGGATCAAAATATTTTTTTGGATTCATTATGTATATATACTCGTAAATAATAACCCAAATTAATGAAAAAAGATAACTTTAAAGAACACAAAGAATCAGTTGATAATAATTCGGTTTGGTTTCATTATTCATATGAGAATATAGTACATTTTAAAAGTATATCACGCATTATATACTAACAGTACCATCAACTAGAGTAGATGCCGAAAGAGCGTTTCGACAGCTAGGAATTTTTGCAGAGTACTACTTTCCAGGTTTAAGGACAGTACAATTGATGCATTATATTTTTAAGATCACATTTCAAAAATTCGTAATAGTACTTCAGACTGAAGAGTGATATTTACACTTTTTTGTGATTTAAATAAATAAGATGTTCGTTTGATTTTTGTGATTTTTTTTATATTCGGTTATAAGTTACAAATTATTTTTTTGTGAAATTTACACTGTCGAATAAAACTATCAAATAAAACAAAGAAACACCTGTGTTTTCTTTCTTTTTCTAAAATTTCTACTACCGTTATTAGAACCGGTATCCCGGTATTAAGACCTAACGTGTACCGAACACCGGTATTGAACTTTTGGTCCGATATTGCAATCCTTACTTTAAATGTTACATTTTTTTATTATTATTACTTTAATGATCTCAGTAATACGGGAAAAAATATTAAAAAAAAATTGCAACACCCTTCTGAACTTGGAGTGTTCCAGCACGAATATGCGGGCTGGATCTTCAAAGGCTGTGTGCTCCTAATAGAAATACATAACTTTACTTACATCAAGTAGTAATGAAACAAATAATGCAGGGTTTCAGCAAATGCGGCGCAACGGCCCATTGAGAGCCAAGGCCTACTGCGTTCATCTCAGTATTCATGACCTTGGGCGGCACTGAGATGCATACGCAGATGCTCCGTTCGGGGATCAGTCTGGTGTGAAACAACTCCCAGTGTTTAATTCTCAAACAAGCTTAATCATTATTTTTAAAGATTTTTTACAGAAATGCTGCAAAGCAACTATAATCTGTAAATATCAAAATAAATAAATAAACAACAATGCACGTTACAATTGTCAGTATATTTTATTCAAATTTACTGATAGTTATATGCGATTGATTGTGCTTTCATTGTTTAGAATCTATTATGGTTTTCAATAAGTACTACGGATAATTACAATGTCATATGTACAAATATTCATTTGACAGTACGAAAAAAAATTATTGTTGGTTCATTAAAGAATTTATTTTCATATGAACGCGGATCGCCACTTGAGGTATTGTGTAAATTAACTGGCTAATATGAAAAAAAGAAATAATTTTCTTCACTTTAATGGTGTGCCTATATAAATATGTGTTTGTGGTTCCACACACATAAACACATATAAACATGTGTCGGAAAGCCATAAGTCATGGAATAATAATGTGAAATATTCTAGACAACAGTTGCATCATGTTAAAAATGTATAAAAGAGTACAATAATATTAATGCTTTTACTGCTACTCAAAAATTTAACGTGAAAAGTTTTCACTTGGTTATAGACATGCATCAGTAACATACTTTGAAGTGTGCATGCTACTTAGAACTAAAAGCATGACCCATTCACTGTCGGAAAATGTTAAGGAATTTAACATTCCTCTATGCACTGTGTCGAGAATATGCCGAGAATACGTAATTTCAGTCATTACCTCACGCCACGGACAAAGGAATGGTCACCCACGTCTACTTAATGATCAAGACCAGAGAGAGTAGCCAATGCGTAATCAGTCTTATTAGACAAGCAACACTAAGTCAAATAATAGCGTCAATCACACACACACACACACAATGTGAGAAGCATGATAAATGTGTCTATGAAGACAGTGCATTGACTTGTGGGGTTTATGCGATATAGCAGCAGAAAGCTAATTCGAGTGCTTTTACTAACAACACGACATCGACACCAACACTTCTGCGGAGCTGTAGAAAATAACTGTTGATTTGAACAGATGAATTGAAATGATGCTAAATCAGATGAATCACAATTTCAATTTATAAGAACATATGGTAATGCCTTCGTGTTGCACGAACCTTATAAGACCAATGATCTAATTTGTCATCTTAAGAATAGGGGAGTGGGGTCCTTGACTTTTCAGAAGGAAAGGTAGAAATAGGACAATTTATACCTCCCTCTTGCTTGAAAACAAGAAAGTGTGATCAAGAGTGCTTAAGGGCTATGCAGTTAATCCCTAACTCCCGACGTATATATCCATCATGCTTAACCAATGCATTAAGTGCCCCAGACGTATATATACGTTTCCCGAAATGAGATTCTTTTCTTTGCGTTGCTATCAACCAAACTATTCCTAAGGCTTTGGAATGCACAAAAAAATAACCTTGAAAGTATTTGCAATGGGTTTGCTTATTTGTGCCTTTTATTTTTCATTTAATACCGCGCTCTTATGTGAAAAACGGTGGCACTGGGAGAGAATTGTGTAAACTTTAATAGACAGTTAAGGGGTTAAGAGGGAAATAAACGACTTGGTTGATTTTTGAACCAATACAGTCATTTACGTGAATATCCCATTCAGTTCAAATATCGACCCCCTTCTTCTAACTTTTATTACTAAGTTATATGCAGAAGAATCAGGTCAAAAAAAAAATTAAAATTTTTATTTTAAAAAAAAAAAAAAAAAAAAGAGCAATATCGTTTTTTAAAAATGCAGCTTCATGATATACATTTTTAAATATTAAAAGAACTAAGAACATATTTAATGGTTAAACGCCTCACAATTAGCCCACGCTTGAAGAGAACCAAGCCATAATTACAGAATACAAATAAAGTTTTTTTTCTAAATCCCTAAGAATTTGTTCGAAAAAAAAATGGATTTCATTCGTGAATTTAAACGCCAGTCAAATTTAAAAACTATTTAGATGAATGAATATTAACGTGATGAGTAGTCGGAAGAACGCATGCTTTGAGGCATAAAGAACAATTTAAGATAATAATTTAAAAAAAACAATTGAAGAGAGAAAAATTGCAAAAATGAAGAAAAAAAAGGGAAAAGAAAAGAATTTAAAGCAACAAAAGTTGGATGAGGAAAAGAGAGAAGTCAACTAAGGGAGAAAATATTTTAAACAAAAACTTTCACTGAGAAATGAGAATGAAATGAAAAAGGGAAAGTTGAAATGAAAACGGAATAAATTTCATCATCAAAAAGCCACTTGTTTCGGTCGACTGAGGGCTTATCGTAACTTTTTTTTTTTATTTCACTGCGATAAATTAAAGAAAGAGAAAATATTATCGTGAGTTGTGATGAAAATGACATAGGGTTAAGCATCCAGAATTTTTTCGAAGTATTTATATCCTCAAGATATTTTTTCTCTCCTACCATATTAAAATATCTAGAAAAAATCTGAAAATCACTGACTGGAAAAATTTTTTTTTTAAAAAAAAGAGTTTTTTCCTTTTTCTTTTTTTTTGAAATATCGATTACTACTCATTTTCGATTCAGAAAGGCTCATTCTTAATGAACTTTTGAAAAAATGAATGAGGATACAGATTTATTATGAATGCTTTAAGAAAGATTTTGATTTTAACCACCGAGCTGAAATCATAAGCTTATATTTCTCCCAATACTTATTGTTAATCATTCTAGCAGAAATAAATTCTTAATTAAAGGGCTGGATTGAATTTCTAACAGCAAATGGCATAAGTTCGTAAAATTGAGATGCGGTGTGTGAGTATAAAACTATAAACATGCTTATATTACAATTTTTTTTAAATATTGTATTAATTAAATTTGCATTTTCATATACTTATTATTTTCAAAAATGTTTAGAGAACTGAGGAAATGGTTTGTCTATAGTATGAGGCATATGTGTATTAAAAGAATGCGAATGGTAGTATTTTTTAAATTAATGCCCTATTACTTAAGCAACATAAATGCAATTTTTGATATTCATTATGTCATATAATTAAAAAAAACACGCAAATAATAATAAAAAAAAAATTTGAATTCTGTAGTTTTTCTGCATGAAAATATTGGAGTTTATAAACACTTTTCACTACGGAGTAATAATTGACTATTTTTTTCTTTTATACAAAAGCTTGATGCTTCGGAAACTGTTTCTGGATAAAGTTTAGCATATAAGCGCAAATTAGCAAAGCAAGTACACACACTCGCGTAATTGTTTTATTCGAAGCAGAAAAAAATATGTTTGAAAATAAAAACAGAATACTTCTAATGAATTTATACTCTGTCTCTCATGTTAAATACTGCAGAGTTATTATAGATTATTACAATGGCTATCGAATAAAAAATTATTTGATTTTAATATCAGAAAAGGGAAGGAACCGTGAAAGGTTTTGGAAACTTATTTTTGATTTTCAAGTTTTGGCTAAGACTATAATATTTTATTATTAAAAAAAAATAATAGTTTCCCCCTAACTTAATATACTTTTACCTTGTTTTTTTATATTGCGTACAATATTATTATGATTGAAAAAGTTTCAAGAATAAGAAAATAACAACTTTTGAGCAAACAATTACTAAATTCATTTCCCTTTATTCTTTCTAAAATTAAGAATTATTTGAATATTCAAAAATATTTTGCCTATTAGTATTCAGAGCTTTAAAATTTACATTTCATTTTTGCGTTTAAAAGGTTGTGCAATATTTGATCATCTTAAATAAGGACAATTCAAAACATTTATGGTTTTTTTAAATTGTGCTCTTTGAATTTCGTGAAAGATTAGAATAAATTTGTATTTAATCTTTTATTAACGCATGTGAAATTCTGTTAAAAAGTGTGATGAATGTAAATTTCAATATTTAAATTAATTATGTTATTAAATTATTAAAAAAAGTTTTTGATAAATTGAAAAAGCTTAAAATGATTGACAAGAGTTTTTCAAAATATTTTCCTGCCAAAGTTTTTGAATGAATAGAGAAATTTATGATTCTCATCCATATTTTTAAAACGATATTATATAAAATTGAAAATAAATTTACAGAAACATTTCTGCTCAGAGTAAAAATATTAATAACGAAAAAAAAAAACCATTTTAAGTTTAATAAGGCAGAAAAACAATTATCTTCCTATTATATTAATACAGGCTAATATTAATTTTACTAGCCTGCCATTTTAGACTGCTTTTATAATTTCTTTGAATAGTAATTGATAATTTTTATTTGAGAAATTATTAATGGAGTATTAATATAAATTAAATGTATCTCTCGTAATGAAATTTGTAAAGAAATTTGAAATTCATACTACTCAAATATTCGTCTTTGTATAGTGTTTTATAGCTTTATTAACATCATTATTATCAAAATTATATAATTTACAATTCAATGTAGATATATCACTTAATCCATTTTTTTCTTCATTTAATGAAAGTTGAAATAAAGTGAAAATAAATCAACCCACTAAGTGAAAAGACAGGTTGATGTTAGTGTCATTGTTTCTTGATAAAGAACATTTTTTAAAAATGTAATTAGTATTCTAAGATAATTATCTCAAGGAACTAAAATATACAGCATATTTCAAAAATTATCGCTTCATCGGAAATTTTATTGAATGAGTAAATCTTTTCTAAATTCTATCGTTTCATAATAAAATAATCAAATAAAATCCACTGAGCTTAGTAAATATTTCTCATCTTTTGACTATCGCAATCATATTTTAATCTTATATTTAACTAAAAAAAACAAATATAAATATGCCACAGATTTCTTAAAGAACTCGATAAACCTAAAAAAATAAATAAAAAGAAAGTTTAAGTTGAAGGTCATCAAATTCAATGCAAAATATTTTTTAAACTCTTTTCTAATGATGTAATAAAAGCAACTGCAACGAAATATTTAATAAAGAATATACACATGAGATACTTGGGATACTTACAAATTTTTTAACTATCACTTTTAGTAATAAGAATTATCCTTTTAAAGTGATCAATTTTATTATTGATTATTTCGTTTCTCAGCCTCCTTGCTGCCTTGTGATAAAATCCTTCCGTCATAGTATCACAATTTCATAAATGTTGTTATTTTCCTTTCCTTCTCATTCACTCAAAGCCGGCAACAAACTAAAAAGACAAAACAGTAAAATGCCAAGCATTTCTTTGAGTTATTACATAATTAGACATAGTGCTTTAGGCACATATAACTCTGTTTTACTAATGCTTTGTGGTTACGACCTTCTTTTCAGCTTTGCTGATAAATTGGTTCTACGTTTATGCACTGATTTTCTTCTCAAAGTTATTCCTAGGGGTCATTAATATTAATTACTTATAAAAGCAAAGAACAGATCGTTAATTATACAGAATTCTTTTGTAGCTTGAAAGGACGCAATTTGTTTTAGGAATTTAACTAACATTTCAACTAAGATTTACTAGACATTGTGTACGTAGCACATACACTCGAGAAATAACTATTATAACATCTATTGAGTACCTTAACTTTTAATGTTGCAGCATCACTTCTTTTTTTCATTCGGATCAGGAATGTTAGAAGAGGGGGGACTAAAGAAGCGTAAATATATATTTGCTATGATAGTTTTTATTTCTTCTTTCGTTTCCTTATTGGAGAGGAGAAAACTATTTGTTAACTGGATTAGTTAAAGTTAATGTGCATTAAGGCTGTATTCTAGTAGTTTTAAAGAATAGGGCTCAAAATTGGAGCATTTCTTTCGCTATAAAAGTGTTTCAAAACTACTATAAAATTCTGAGTTCCACTGTTTTATAGAGAGCAACATATTATATTATGCTCCTCATTTTAAACAGACTTAAATTATTTTTCTGCTCTAAAATACGTTCTATAATTTATCTTATGTTGCATATTACTAAATGAGTTTTCATTTTACAAGCTGAAGTGAACAATTACTTATTTGCGTTATATTTTGGAATTTTAAAAAAAGCAGTATTGTAAACAGATGTAGGAATAATAACATCGTACATTTTTATGAAAATTGAAACTTTTTTTTCCTGTCAAGAATATTTTCCGTGTGTAGTATTAATTTTTTTACATTTGGCGATGACAGACTTAAATCTTTGTAAGTTATTGAAAAAAGAAATAAAATGATTTTTCTTTTACATATTATTTAATTTATGTACCTGAAACCTTAGCAGTCTATCAAATTAATACTTATTTTAAATTTTATATCATATGAAATCGTACATCAAAGAACAACAGAAAATCACATGAAATAAATATAACTTAAATATATATCTTTGTTTATGATATAGTAATAACTGACAAATTCAACACAATAATTCTGTCACATAGGAAAAGCAAGAATTGGATTTAGAGAGATCCCTTATTTATAAAATAACATTTTTTTCAATTCCTACTATTAACTCGCACTGTCTATATATTTATTTATTTATATATTTCTATATTTATTTATATATCTTGGGGTGGAATTTTCAATCGTTAATAAAATGCATTTTAAAGCTTTGAATTGAGCTGAAATTTTATATACAGGATCATTTTGGATGACAATACAATAATTTAATTATAATTAATAAAAATTAATTGATTAAAACTAATTATTCAAAGAATTACAAATACAGCCACGTTGGCGACTTAGCGACCCTTTTGGCGACTTGTGTCAAAACTTGTGTGAAAAGGTTTTTTTCTCACGTGTTAAAGCATTCAGTTGGACTGAAATTAAAAGGACAATACGATTCTTTAATGATAATTAAGAAAACTAATTACCATTTAATGTTGTGATTCTGTCCTATGTATATACATATTTATATTAATTGTAACTATTTAATAAAAAGTAGCTAAAATAAAATTTTTCATTGTTGATGAAAGTAGGAATTGACTTAAAAACTATTTTTTTATATTACTTGTTTTTGCTTTGATAATGTTTCTTTCGACAAATTATGCATTTCAAAATAGTGTATATTATTTTACTTACAATGATGCAACTTCGTTGTGAAAAGAGTGAGAAAAAATATTCTCCACATAATAAGAAAAGTATAAAAGAAAAAAAAAATTACCCTCGAGAAAACAGAATAAGAAAAAGAAACGAGTACATTTATCACGTTTATATTTGACAAAATGCTTTTATTCAATTGAATACATTTGACGTAAATGATTAATATGATTAAATCTTGATTTCCCTTGCGAGTGAAGAACACTAATTTCTTTCTTCCAATGAGAAAAACATTTTCAGAATCTCAGGTGTAAACATTAATTCAGGTGAATGGAATCGACGAAATTCAAAGTTTCCCTTTTATTGTTACTTTTCAAAACATATTAGATAAGATAATAATTTGCATTTAACACACTTAAGCAAATTTTAGTTAAAGTAATATCATATAATTGATTTATTCTTCTGTTAACCCTTTATGGGAGACCATGCGAAGTATACTTACCCCTCTAACTTTATCAAACTTATCTCTGCATCATTTACCTCTGTTTGACTTACAGTTATATACTTTTGCATATTATACAAACCTATATCTATTTAAAAAACATATTTTATACATTTATGGTAATTGCTACATGCTGATCCGTGTTTTATAAATTTCATAGAAAGTAATATGTATATATAAAATCTTAGTTTCATCAACATCTATGAAAATAATTTTAATTTTTGCTGTTTTGCTTTTTTATTTTTCAGTTTATGGTATTTGCAAAATATATTACAAATTTCATGCAAAAAAAAAACGTGTGTGTTTCATATGATTTCATCTGATGAATCAATCCAAACATATAAGACAGAAAAAGTATCACACAAGAACAATAATAAATAATAGAAAGGAATAAACACTTAAAGTAAGAACCAGGAAAAATTAATATGGTAACAAAAGTCAAAAGTTAGAAATTTAAACAAGAAAAGGAACAGAAGACTAGGAGTCTTTACAAGGAGTTTATGAAAGTTCTGGAATTCCAGGATAGTTTGCGTATCTCACCACGTTTTGAGGCTCTGTATCTAGTTCTGGGCATGTAAGAAGGTGCTCTGCATTCTTGATGCTCGATTTACACATTTGGCTTATACTAGTCGAAGGATACCTATTTTATTAAGATGTACCCTGCAAACATGCTCTGTGATCAGATCTGAAGCTCGGTTTTGAAATCTTGAATGTTAACCCAAGATTTACTTGTTTATTGTGCTGCAGATTTAAGACTATCCACTAAATTTTGAAAAATGTATTTCTTAAGCGAATCTGGAAGAAGTGGTTTGGGTTGTCTTGTGGATCAAGCGTTTCTAAATTGGCTAGAAAATCTGCCTTTTCTTTTTCAGCGATAACCACATGTGAAGGGATCCACTGAAAAGCGATTTTTTTTCGATTTTATAAAAAAAGTTTAATTTTTTTCTTATTCCTGAGATAATCTGGGTGTCTGTGTCATGATTATAACTACAGTCTGGATGTCTTCTTTGGATTCGACTGGGATAACTGCTTAAGAGAAACACTCGGTGTGCACAGAAATGCAAAAATAACTACAAAACACAACATACCCTGTCGTTCAGTTGCATGCAATGGAAGATGGTAAACATACGTTTTAACAAAAACCAAAAAAAAAGTCTTAAGGTATCCGACAACGTTTGGAACCGTGATTTTGCAAAAGCATATAAATGGATAATATTCATGATATTTAGTGTCACTTAGATTAGAAAATGTATTTAAAATTATTTTAAGAATAGTATTACAATAAACAATTATTTAAGCATAATATGTTGGCAAAAAATGAACATAGAATGACCAATTTTCAAAATATTCTCCTTTTGTGAAAAATGCTTCTATTATAATAATATTTTGCCTGTATATAGCTCAGACCTCTGTACAGAGGCTCAACTAGAATTTTTGAAATATATTACTTAGAAGTGGGTTTGTATCCGTGTTTACGACAACAGAAGGGAGAAATGTTAAGAAAGAAACGCCGATATTTATTTCAAATGGTTGTAACTCTGAAAATAATGTGAATTTTTCAAAACTCATAGTTGAACCTCTTTAAAGAGATCTGAGCTATATAAAGGCAAAATATTATTATAATAGAAGCATTTTTCACAAAAGGAGGACATTTTGAAAAAAGGTTATTCTAAGTTAATTTTTTGCTGAAATATTGTATTAAAATAATTCTTTTTGTCAGAATGTCCTTAGAACAATTTTATGCATGTATTCTAATGTAAGTGACAATAAATATCATGAAAATTATTCATTTATGCACCTTTTTAAAATCACGGCTCCGAACATAGTCGGATACCTTAAAAATCAAGTTAACTATTTAAATATCCGAATTAGTTTCTTTTTGTAAGTCAATCTCACTTTCAACTGTATATATAACTACTGTATACATAAAAAAATATCAACCGTATGTATAAAAATTTATTTTATATATGTATATGTAAGTGTTGAAATCTTATGTTTAAAAATAAACTCTTATTTATTCATTTTCACATTTATTTCGTTCGTATGGAAGAAATGGAAAGAATTTGATGGAGCTTACAAAGTTTTTATTCTTATGACTGATTCATATAAAAAAAAATACTACAACATCCTCGCTGTGTTTTCTAAAGCAATCGCTAAAGCAAAAAAAAAAAGTAAGAATGTTTTAAAATATCTAAAAATATAATTAAATATATATGTATGTGCTTCGTACTTAGAATGAAACCTTAGCCGATGTCGTATTTCCCCTCCACTCTCCTCGACTGCCTCGCTTCGATGATTGTAAGTTACTTCGAAGCGAGCGGAATTTTCTAAACATTATTTGAAACTTGTTCCAAAGAGTGAGTTGTTGTGTTTTCGATTACATTCAAGAAGAAATTAAAAAGAGAAGAACTCCTACTTTCCATTCCGATGTAATATGGAACACAACCTTTTTTAAGAAAATAGAACGAAGTTTCTTCTTAACAAAAGGTCTTACCAATGCTTTTTCTTCGTGGAATATAATACGCGGTAAACTAGAAATAAGAAAAAATATATATATTTTCTAAAAAAAAGGAATAAAAAGAGAATGTTTTGGGATGTTAAGAAAACTTTCTGCGTTCAGTAAGTATTAGAATATTTACGAAGTAATCTTGATCTCACTTTGAGTTTTAAAAATAGAAAAGAAAAACAAATGATTGATATATGTGTTTCTGGAGATGTGTTTGAAATGCCTTAAAATAATAATAATAATAAAAAAAAAAGAGTTACTTTTTTTTCCTCATTTTTTTAAAACCCTTGTTTAACTCAACATAATTATTAGTTCAAATTTAATACAGAAGAATCGCAATAATTTAGATTCTCTCTAGCTGAGGGTTTTCAATATTTTTAAGTCTTGTTACCATCACAGACCCATCACGGTGAGGGACTAATGCTCGGAAATCTTCAGTCCTCACGTTGGCATGCCGTTTTTAGCTTAGATAATGGAATACTAGTTCAAGTGTCATCATCATTCACTTGGTCAGTGTTCAAATTTACGAGATCCATTGCCAACAGCACTCTCTCTCGCGATACCTAAGAGCAATCGTTGCTAAGCTTATGTAGCGTCTGAGCTACCTTACTGTTTTTAAATCCTACTGTAAGCTACCAAACAAAAGAACTAACAACTTCTTAAAAAATCTTACATTTGTTTATTGACTATAAACTTATATTTCTAGTAACTATAAAATACATTTTAAATCAACTGTTTTTTAAAAAAAGAAGCTGAAATTGAATTGTACATAAGATATAAGCTTAAGCGTTGTTAATAACAAGCAACTAATGTAGTAACAGATTTTTTTATCAGGCGTGTTTATTTTAATCAAAAGGAAGAAACTCTTTTTTAATCAACAATAAAAGTTATTTAATGTTAGGTGAAGAAGTAGTGGCTGCCATTCGAATATTGTGTTGTTGACTTAATCCACCTGATCAAGATTCAGAGGCACAACAGGTTCATGAATCCAATAATCATCCTAAAAAATCATAAACCGAAGAGTATTAGACTACATGCCTCCTTTGTGACACATTTTTGTCTCCTCTCACGCAGTTCAACTAATCTTCCGAAGAGGCCTGCAATGAGTGACAATTGGTGCACATCAAACATGCTTTTTGTTCATTAACAAAGGAGATGCAATTTATACATCCACTGGAAATACGGTTGTATAAATGTTCGTTGGTGAGTCTGTTCCTGTACTTATTTTTAATATTTTTTTTTTCATACTTTAAAAAGAAAATTTACTCAGATATATAAAGCTAAACATTGCCTTCACTCTGGAATGAACCTGTACTAATATTGGGTAATTTTCTTTTGGAACAAAATACCAAATATTTTCAGAGCTTGAAAAAAAGTGATTTTACAAATAAATTGTTTTGGAAATAAATCAGTTGCAACTCTACTGGAGCCTTGTGTTGTTGAAAGGCAAAATGCTTCATGACACAAGTAGAGAACTCTTCATCATCAGGAAAAAAAAGTCAGTAATTTGCACATCAAATTATTTTATTTCTAAAATTGTCCAACTACTTTATTTCCCTGAATAACATCTCCCTTAATTAATTTATTTTAATTACATAATTTCTTTTTCAGTACCTGAATTATTCGTTATGGAAATAGATTACAAAGGTTTGTTTTTTGTGATTATTTCTTATATCTTCAAATAAATATTACCGTAAAATCCGGCGTATAACGCGCACTTTTAAAACCAAAAATAAGATCGAAAGTTAAAGGTGCGCGTTATACGCCGGGTATAAAAATGTGATAGCTTTAAAAAATAAAGAAAAGACGAGCATATAAAAGAAATTAGACTTCTACATAGATCGATATACTGTTCATTTAAAGGAAATGACGTACCCCATGAACTTTATGAATTGTAGTTCTATAAGTATGTCATTTTATTAAAAAAACCTAAGGTAATACAACGAATAAATGACTTAAAAACATAAAAGCATTGCATAATTACACTACAGGTCTCTTCGTAAAAAAGGGGGTGCGCGTAATACGGTGAATATACCTAAAAGTTCGAAAATGCAGCTTGAAAGTATAGGTGCGCGTTATACGCCGGATTTTACGGTAATTATGTGAGTTTTTCAAACAAATATAGAAGTTTATAATAATGAAAAAAAAAAAAAAAAAAAAAAAAAAAAACAGATATGCGCCTTAATTTATAAAATGCTCCCTAAGAATTCAGAACGTAACTACAAGCTTTTGAGTTTCTAAAACATTTTAATCCACAAACTCTAACAATTCATGTACTTGTAAATAATAAAATAATTAGTTAATCATTATTATTCCAAATATACTAATCATATACAACACTCGAAATTAAAAAAATGGGGTATTAACTAAAAAACACTAGAAATATGAGATTTGTAATATTCAAATAAATAGCAGTTTATTTTATAAATGGTGTAATTTTGATATTTTAGCTAGATTAATAGTACAATATTCTTTTTACATCGAAAGTAATATTATTATTTAAAATTAGAGATATTCTTGAAATAATATATATTATTGTCTCTTGATTTAAAAATATCAAGTATAGTAGAAAAATTAACTGTTTAAAGTAACAGGAAAATGATATAGATTCAAAAATAAAATATGTCGCATAATGTATTTCAAAAATAATATTCGGTCTTGGAATATAATCTTACTATCATGGACTCGCGTGGAATATGTTATAAAAGTATTAATGTCAGAAAATATGTTAAAAAAGTGTTTCTGGATCATTGAATGTGTTAGAAATGGAATATATTCTGCATGTAATAACATTGCTTGGAATATCTCTGAAAGCAATAGGGCAGTAGCATTTATTCCATAACTTGAAATATAGCTGGATAGTGGAAACATGTGATAAAAGTAGTACAGATATTGTAACTTGTTCCCAAACTGAAATTATAATGATGTCTATTACTTAATAGAATAAATTTTAACATATCTGTAAAATACGCACAAACATGTATATACATTGCATATAAAATTTGACATTCTTACAGACAGACATACATATAAAAACATACACATAAAATACAGACATACATATAGGATACGTTACACTTGGACACAATGGACCAGTAACACTTTATATAGACAAGCAATACAGTAGATGAACATAGGTATACCCAACTATTTCTGTATATAATCATCAAGTCATTTATTAAACTTTTACCAAATTGCACCGCTGACTATTCAATGCTTTGACAATAGAAATCCCTCCCCCCCCCACCCTTGGTTATTCAGCCAGCATAAAACAGCTACCTAAACCCGTTCATTGTTGCGAAATAGCGTCTCTCCTCCCATATATTTTTTTCAACTGGCCAAACACATGAAAATCACAAATCTCCAGATCGGGAGTCAGGAACTTTATGTAGACATGTTCCCATGTATGTTCCATGTGTTTTGTGTGACGTTGTAAGAGATAATGCTTTTGTCGTGAAAAAGAAAAGTGACTTTTCTCATATATCCACTCCTCTTGTTTTCTCCAGCTTTGCACTAAACCGTTAATGTTTCCCCGTTTAACGCAATGTAAATGGTTCTTCCAATGCCACAAATAATACGGGATGTAAGCAAATCCTCAATGTAATTAAAACAAAAAAAAACAGTGGTCATGATCTTACCCGCTGATGGTACAACTTTGAATTTTGTTCTCACAGTCTATGATGAATGTGTTTCAAAGACATCCAAGATCGTTTCATTTCTTGGATAAAATTATGTACACAATTCCTATATACTGATGCGGCTGGGGAATTTCTTGCCATCTCGAGCAGACCATTGAAAATAGCCTCAGGAAAACATCAATATTGCTCATTTATGTTCGGAAGTCAGTGACAAATGATTCCATCATGCACACAATTTGATCAAATGACCACTGTTAATAGATATTTCTACTTCCTGCATAATGCATGTGATGCTCAATTTGTTACTCGTGACAATCATTTTGTTCAACGAGAGTAGTTGAAAAGGACGTTGTTGATTTTAATTACTTTTCCAAATCAGTCCAGTTTGTGCGACCTTCTTTCCGTTGCTTTCAGTTCACTATGCCTAGATGTGACATTACATGTGAGCCAAACGCCACTGATATTTCTCAGTGAATTTCTGTACAAGTGAATTTTTTTGTCCACAAAAATCTTACTGTTCCACATTTCCACATACATAAGCACTGGAATAAGTTTTTAGATGATTTGTAACTTGTTCACTACACAGAGACAATCTTCGCTATTCTAAGAAAAAGTGTCAACTTTGTAGCAAACTCTCACCCGTGTAAGTATGAAAATACTCCAAAGGAAGAGACTTTATATCAATATAAACCCTTAATATGACTATCAAATCTCTATCTAAATTCCACTTAAGTTAGGAGATCCGTCAGATTAATTAATATCTATAATATTAAATGCAATACTTATAATGAATACTAAGAGTCCTCATCAATAATCCAACATCTCTCTATAGCTTCCCTCTTCACTTGAATTTAAATAGCAACTCTAATTAAAATAAATTGTGGTGCCTTTACAAAAAACGGTTTAAAAATCATTTTACCTCATCGATAGAAATATTCTCTAGTTGATTAGAAAGAAGAGGTAGTAGAACCGTGACAACTTTACAAGCAATCTTTCTTCTAAAGTTGTAGTGGGTCTAAATGTCAAGAGTTGCTATCTCTGAAAGGTCAAGTTTAAATTACTTTTTCAATGACCTGCGTGTATATATATGTATGATAATGGTGAACTCCCAGCCTCTTACATGTCAGTTGGATAAGCCTCCAGCCCAGTGCCCCTCAACGCACCTCCCGTATAACTACTTTAGCTGCAACTTGACTCCCTCTATCTACACATTGTAATAAATTAAATTGCGATCAAAGGTAGCGTATTAACCCATTTTACCCTATAGTTCTATTTAGAGGACAGCTGAAAAAATGTCATGAGGAAATCATTATATTTATGTTGCGAATATTTTGTCAATTGGAACATGTAGGGATATGTATTAGCTTCTTCTAGCGTAAGTTATTTGCTTCTCCCCCTCCCCTTCCTCTAGAAATTTTGCATATTCATCGCATTAGTGGACATGATTTGTATCATTTCATTGCGGTTGCAGAATTCTTTTTCAGTTTACTTTGGACACTTGAAGCGGCATTTTTTATGTGATAGTACTCCTTCATTATCATCCTGGTGATTAATTAGAGATATATTGTCCTTAGGTAATATTTAGCGCATTATTTTTTAACTGTCCTATAAATAGGACAGTGCGACGATAGGTGTTTGCAAATAGAGAAGTTCTTTCTCTCTTTATAACTAAGAGTAAAAACAATGATTTCACCTCTAGTGTTTCATCCCTTCTGATTTATGTCAGTGCAAATGTTTCTGAAGTTAGAGGAAGCATTAAAATTATCAAATAGGTTAGATTTAGATGAGATCGACTTTGAAATTGCTGTGTTACCACCAGATGCCAGTAAACTATCTGACGAAGATGAAGGAGATGAGAATGAAGTAAATTCTCGCGAGGTAACTGAAAAAGATGTTCCTGGGTCTCTGGTTGTTAGAACTTGAGATGCTTTCAAGCCTGAACAAAGCTTTAGTATTTCAACAACAAAACAGAAAAAATCTAAAAGTCTCAGTCATCTTGGATAAAATTAAATCACCACATTTTACAAAGTAATAACCACAGGCTTAATTAACTACAAATGAATTTCTCAAGCAAATGGACACACGGTAAAACTTCATCAGAGTATTTTGAGCAGTTTTATTCCTGTAAAGTTTATTATCTCATTCTAAAAGAAACTGTGAGATATGTAAAAGATGTAAAAAACTAACACGGTTTCTTGATCACTGCAAACGAAAAAAAAATGTTTTTTTATAGAAATTTTGCTTCTAACTAGTTATTATTCAAATACCTGTGAACGTGATTACTGGCCAGATGCTGAATACCTTGGTTTTACCGTGGTGAAAAATGACATGTCACGAAATCTTTTGCAAAAGTTGTAATCTTATTTACACTTTGTGAACAATAGAACTGTAAGTCAGCATGCTTACGATTGATCCTTCAAAGTAAAATATTTGTTTGCCATACTTAATAATCATTTTATGAAATTTGAAGGCGAGTATGAGGACACAAAAATAAAGTTAACTTGAAGAAGCTAATCTTATAAACTCTTACAACAAACATATGGGCTATGTGGATCACCACGACTGATTGAGTGGATTTTATTCCATTAAAAATCGTAGGAACATAGTGGTGCTGGCAATTTTTCACACGTTCACTGGATATGCTATGGTGAATGTGTGTGTGTGTGCCTGGATTATTCATAAAACTCTCAACAAAGATGAAGTCCTAAACTTGAAGGAGTTCCGAAGAGCTGTAACAATAGTTTATATAAAAGAACTGTTATAAGAACAACAGGTAGAACTAGGATCTCAACTGTACCTTCTGGTTCAAAATAAAACATATGTTAAGTCTGAAATGGCAATATCTTACTAAATGTAGAAAAACAGGGTCTTTGTCAAAGAGCGAGCAACAAAGGGAAACCAAAAGCATACTGTGGCATATGTGACAAGACACTTTGTCAGGCTTGTTTTCAACTTTTCCACCAAGATTAGGGAGAGATACAACTGAAAAGAAAACTATCTTGTAAAAAAGAACATATTACTCAAATAGAGTAAAATTTTGTACTCCGAAATCACTTTTCATTATTGAAAAAAAAAAACACTATAACATGTAAGTGCAGATTTTATCCCCTTTATCCCAGTTTATTATTTGGAGGAGTGGTCAAATTTCTTATATAAAGTACAATAAAAAAATCGGAAATTTTTTTAATATTTAGTTTCTTTAGGCTTAATTAACTGCAACAAACATAATTCTTCTCAAATCTGAACAAAATAAGTAAATTGGGATAAAAAACGGGTTAATTAACCCCAGTCGTTCGCAAACACGCCTTTTAGAAATCCAAGTCATCTTATATATATAAGTTGGCAAATAGTTTCTTTCTTTTATATATATAAATAATGCAATTTGGGTTTTCTGATTATTATTTTATGGAATTCTAATAGACAACTAATTACACAAATGTTTACTTTTTTTTCATCGGAATCCAAGGTATACAAAATATTCATAAATTTTTCAACTTATATCATGGTTTATATTGGAACACAGAATTCTCTCAGTTTGATAAAGTATTTTAATATTATCTTCAGTACATTCAAGCTGTAGTAATTTTTTAAAAATAATTTACTTTTCCTATTTCATTATGCTAAATGGTTTGGTCAAAAATATCAGGTGAAGCGTATTTTGATGCTATCTCAGTTGGCTGTGGGGTAGTTCAGAGTACTAATTCAGCATAAAGTAAATAACATACATAATATTGTTAATATAAAATATATTTTGTTGTAAAAGCACGTATTGAGTGGAAGTTTTATTTAAATTACTCATCAAAACTTCTTTAAAATGATCTAATTATTGATCTAAAACTTTATTGTATAGTAACATATTATTGTGTGATCTGTTTTCATTAATAATCCAAATTATTCAGTTTTTGGATAATTTCTGAAATCCGTGTTTCACATTTTAGTAGGTGTTTAATTTAGTTAACTTTAGTTCCATGAGAATTTCGTAATATTGTATAACAGATTGATTGAAGGAGATATTAAAATTTCCATTCTAAGATTTAGTATTCTACATCAAACCAAAATAAAAATTTGAAATTTTCAAAAACTTAAGGGCAACAAGATTCTTTATTTCTAACACCTTTATCAAATACGCAAACTTCTATTTATAATGCCATAATCTTGTGAAAAATCCACCATGGTCTATAACCTCTAAAAGAATACTTTTCAAAATCTACTTGTTTGTCATCATTAAACATTAATTTTTCCAATGTCAATACTTCATACGAAACGTTTTCTAATCCAATGATAGTATTGCACGCGTGCGCGCGAAAAATGATGTGCTAAAAAAAATTTTTTTTCGAAAACTCGATGACTGTTCAAAGATATATCCCTAATATATATATATATATATAATATCAAAGCTAGATTATCAATAACACTCGATTTGAATTTATCCCTCTCTGCTAAATACGACTGCGTTACTAATAGTGGACTGCATTATATTCTGTCTCTTTGGTTTAATGACACAAGCAACATCGAGTATAAAGGTCTCATTTAATATTAAATTGTACTTAACTGCTCTCAAGGGAAATTTCAGTAACGCGTTGCAACTTTCTTTTTATTTATGTATGATAATTTTTAGCGCGAGCAGAATTGTTGTTAGTCATAAATGTGCGATCATGATAATGCCTACTGATATGATTAAAGTACTGATAGATAGAGTAGCTACTTAAAAAGGTATTATTGAAGAATTCAAGGATTGAGAGGGAAACGTTATTTCATTTAGTGCTTCAAACAGAACTAATTTATTTGGTTTTAATCAAATTCAAAATCAAACTGTATTTTGTGGATTTTTTTAAAAATAATCTAAGCTCAATTCTTTATATTACAGTAAAGTTCAATTAATTGATTGGAATTTATTAAGTAGCAAAAATTAAAGTAGGTACCACGGATGTTTGATAATATTTCAGATATAAAACAATAAATATGTTGCGGTAGCCTAGTGATCATGTTCAATAGGCTGGCGGTGGCGAGTCGTGTGTTAAAGTCCTGATATCACTGAAGGCTACTTTGTAGAGGCGCTAATGTTTGCTTAGAATTTCTTGTAAATTAAAACCATACCAAGTGATGCTTTAGTTAACGTCGCACTATATAGCAATACAAGGGCTATTGATGGCGAATCTCGTAATTTTTGAACCATAGTCAAGTGACGAAGAAGATACTTGAGATGGAGTCCCTTTTCTGAGCTTCCATTCCACACCAACAGGTCTCAAACTTGAGCAGCGAAAGATTTAATGGATCAGTCTTTCTATGTAGTGAGTCTTCAGTGACACAATGGTTGAATTCATGACAAACCGGCTAAGAGTCTTTAACACGACTACTAAGCTACTACGGCTTAAAATCAAACGAAATAATAATAAATGAAATACATCTCATGAATTCACATTTAGTGGTCAAATCATCCAATACAGTGTTTATTGTATTGAGAAAAGCATTAATATTGATAGTTTTTAAGGAAAAAAAATTAAAACTATTATACTCCTTTATATATATATATAACTTGGGTTTTCCCCTCAATGAATTTTTTTATTTATCAAGGGCAAGAGATGAATATATTTTGTTTCAGTAAACAGTGTTGAGTCTTCCTTCTAATGATTTTTTTTTACTTTGTTTCAGGAACATACATTTTATTTTTCTCTTATAATCGATTCGTCTATAATATTAAGAAGCTCAAAAAAACACATCGTATAAAGTGGTAAGAAGTTTTCAAATTCTAAAACGGCTGACTAAAGGCAAGAAAACAAATCCTTCCGTTAAAATAAGCTTTAGCCTAACTGCACCAAAATATCTTCAAGTATCTACTATTATGGGTTTTGACGGGATATTCATATGAAGGGGACACATTTCCGCAAAATTATGTCTCTCCAAGTATCTTATATCCCAAAGGGAAAAGCATTCAGTTGAGATATTTTTTAGGGAAAAAAGACTACCCACAGCATGTTTTGGACGTAAATGTCGAAAATCACATGAATTTAAGGAACTGAATTACGTCGATCAAACGTTATTGTTGTTATCTTGTGAACAAGAGAACATGGACATTGCCTGAAGCTATCTTAGAATGAATTCCTCCATAGACATTATTTTATACTCGTTCGAATTACTTAGAAGTAAATAAAAGAGTTATTGTGAAGAACAGATAAAGAAATCCTGAAGGAAGTTATTGGTCTTCAACTACTATCCTAACGGCTAATTATTGTTTAGCTGTTTGAACGGTAATAAAACGAAATATATAACCTTATTCATACTGAACCTCGGGTATAAATCATAAATTTCATTTTTAGGCTTAAGTTTTTATTTTTATTAAAAAAATACGATGAAAAGGATTGCATTATTATTAAATAAATATTTTTAAAAATATAGTTTCAACGATTTTAGATTCCAGGAAGGATAATAATTTCAATTTTGTTAAAAAAAAAAAAAAAAAAATACCATTTAAAATGTTTGCATGGTTTTCTAACATGTGTAATAGCTTAGAAATAAAACCAGATTCACATAAGTTCACAAAAAAGAAAGAATGATATAATTATTTTTTATAAATCGATTCCTAAAAGACAGCGAAGGACAGGACAATGAAGAAATATAACAAATGTTATACTGTGATTAAAAAAAAAGTATTTCTTAAATTACTTTTATTGTAAATAAAAAAACTTTTTTTTTTGGATGAGATTATTTTATTTGAAGCATTTTAAAAGAAAAACTATCCCTTTTGTTGTAAAAAAATAGTCATTTTCGAATTATCTTCGTTTTGCAATACGGTAAATACTATATATGATGACATACAAAAATATCAATGTATACGAAACGGTTTTATATCAGTGCATCAATCATATGTATTTACTCGAATCTAAGCCGCACCTTTTTAATCCTACTGAAACCCGGGTGAGGGTTAGATTATAATGAAAAAATATTCATTGGATGGGACAATTAGAGCAATTGCAGATTTATGTATCTATTTAAACGTTTAGAATTTTGGAAACATATCTAATTATTCTCTTCTTTTTAGCTCTCCTCTTAAATTTATTTTACTTTCATAAAATTTGCTATCGATAATCTATTTTACATTATTTCTCATTTTTCACAAAAATTTGTTGAGAATTTGGGGTGTGGCTTAGAATTATTTAAGAAAGGAAATAGCATTTATAGCCCTGAAAATATCTGCACAATAAGGGGAAAATAGAACGTTTACAGTGAAGGTAAAAACGCACAACATAGAAGATGTGTGATGTTTGAAGTCCAAAAAAAGTTTCAAGACTTTAACTTTGCATGCATGAAACAAGAAATGTTACGACGTGATAAATATAATCTTGTAATGTAGCACTTCAAAATAATAAATATATTTTATAAACTTCCGTATAATATTTGAATATATAGTTTGCAATAAATCTATCTTTATATTCCCTGTAATAAAATTTCAACCTCTTTTTATTACTACGATTTTTTCTATTTATTTCAGTGTAAAAATGTATTGCGTTAATATGTTACATTTTAATAAATTGTAATAAATATATTTATATAAATTATATATTTGACTCTAAGAAATCAGTTGTATTATGTGTGTTCCGTGGTAGCCTAGTGGTTATGGTCACGAACTCGTGGTCGTCGTATTGCGGGTTCGAGTGCTGGTGTCATTGAAAGGGCACGTCGTGCAGAGGGAACTGATGCATTTTAAATCTCTGATGCTTAAAGTCCTCTCGTTGGTGTGGTGCGGTAGTTTGGAGTGGGATACCTTCTCAGGTGAGAGGTTCAGCCTTTGATTCAAAATAACGAGGTTCGTTGGCAATAGCTCGACGTAAATTTAACTTTTACTCATAACCGCTCACCTTATACAGAAAATGTAAGAAAATTCACACAACAACCAATATTGTTAAATGTCTCATTTTCATATTTTATTGAATTTTTAAGGACATTAAAATATTAAAGAATCAGTTCATCTCATACTTTTTTTATGAAAAAATAGTCTAAAAGTATTTCTTGTCCCGCATGCTAAGATAAAAACCTCTACAACTTTATAGCTTACCATTTTATAATTTTTTCAAATATTGTTCGTCTTCTTACTGTTGAAACAATTTTTTTAGATTGTTACTACCATTTTTTTTAAATGAAACTGCTGTTATATAGAATAAATGCTACTTTTTATTGTAATAGAAGATAAGGGAAAATGAAGCTTTTTATTTCGGTTTCTTTGATTAATATATTGACAATTCGATGACAATTAACAAATTCTGGGAAGCAAAATCTTTCCAATACAATTTATTTCCTCACAAATTATCGTGAAAGCGGAATTACTGTAACGAAGTTATCTCTATTGATTGTGCACTCTCTTTTTTCAGCTTCAATCACTACCTCGCAACATCGATCAACTGATTGATCGTGACAAGAAAAGCGTTTGAAGGTGTTATATATAGGCTAAATATTTTGTCTCTATTGAGTTTGAAGGATTTTTAAGCTGTGATTTGTTTTACACTATGCTTGGGGGCAGAAATGAATTATTCGTGCGTATACAACGGTTAATCGAAATTTGATTATATTGTTGACTTCTTTTTGGATTTATTCTCTTTTAAGTAATCCGTAATGCAATTTTTTATTATGGAATGTTGTTGATCTTTATTTTCTGAGAAGTATTTCTATTTATTAGTTCTAGTACACCGATTAAAAGATCGAGACAATATCTAAGCTGGTAGCTTACTGGAACTTTACCTCATTCTCACATTTAAATAACCCAGTGCTTCTCAAACTTTCAATACTTGCGACCCAAAATTCAATCAGAATTTCCTTCGCGCCCCCCCTTCCATACAATAACAATGTTTTGAATTCAATAATACTTTTTTTTTTGACGCTAAAGCTACAATACAATTTTAACCGCTTAAGCGTCACTGGCGTATATATATGTCTTGCTCAGCCAAAACGTTTATTATTCTAGGCGTATATATACGTCGTTCCGAATTACGATCTTTTCTGCGCATTGCTATCCATAAAATTATTCCGAAGGTTTTGGAATGCGATAAAAGGACTTTGACACAGTTTGCGAAGGATTTACTTATTTCAGAGGATTTGTTTATTTATTCCTTTTCTTCCCCCCTCGCCTTCCAATACATCACATGCACCACATAGCGCTTCTGCGGGGAAAAGGGTGTCATTGGGGAGTGAACTGCGAACTTTTAATCAGCTGTTTAGAGATTAATTATAAACAGTACAAGTCATTAAGATAATTATTTTAATTTTTGTATATAATTTTATATATGACAAGCCCATGGGGTCAATGGTATTTATTAAACTTGTTCTTCACTTAGTATTGTTAAGTCAATTATAAAATATATCGTGCAGTACTGATACATTTATAAGTGTATTGTATCAGTGTACATTTGTATTTTATTTTTTTATTATGTCAGAATGAGTTTTTTTTTGTTTACTTCCAGTACATTTATAATTTTTTAAAATATTTTTTTTGCGACTTTTCTATATGTTTGTGCCCACTCATAGAACTATCACGCCTCCTAAGGTGGCGTGCCCCACAGTTTGAGAAACGCTGAAATAGTGCTCATGTGTTTCTTTAAAAAAAACCACGTTAATTAAAAAAAAACCTCATTCATAATAAAGTTAACATTTTTTAATTTTTTTTTTACAGCTGTTGCTATAAGCGACGAAAACTATCTTGAGAAATAATGTTTCTAACTTACAACCTTTAATTAAATTTTATTTGTATCCTATAATAGCTTCTGATTGTAACCATTTTTCTAGATTTTCACAAATAGGTTACATAAATTCTTTTTACATATAAATTCACGTATTGAAAATGATCAATAATGATCAGTAAAAATAATATATTGTTTTCCTTTTTATTTAAACAAGTGAAAGATAAAAATGATTTGACTCATGAAAAAACAATAGAGAACAATCGTATTTAGCATAACAATTTAAATCTTCCATATTTTAATTGCAAAATAATAGAAAACTACACCTTCTCATTTAGTGTACAAAAAACAATTTAACTAACACTTTTTTCCAAATAATGAAAATGTAATTGATAAATTTAAAGATTGATTAAATCTCCAAAATTTTATGTGAAAAACTGAGTTTAATATAATGAAAGAACATTACTTTTTATTGTTTTTATGAGAGAATTTAAAACATTAGAGAATAGTTTTTCTTAACAATTAATAGTAATATTTTAAGAAAAATGATGAATATTTTAATTGCATTAAAATGTAATTATCATCATGAAGAAACTAAGAAAAAAGTACTTATGTTTTAATGTAAATAATAATTAAAAGTAAAACTGTTAATTATAAAAAAAATTTGCATTTTTTCTTCACATGATTGAATGAGAGAAAACAAGGAAGAATGATGGAAAAGAGTTAGTTTATACACTGCTGGTCATCAAAATTGCAACACCAGGTATGCATGATGAGACGAATGACAAAACCCCAAGAAAGAAAGATGTTGGGATAATCACAAACGATTAGTATTTTTCAGTGCATTTAAACGACGCAGAAAGAATCGATATCTGAAGCATTGCATGACAGAAAAGTTGTGTAGTGGGTTTGTCATTCGGAAAACGCTTTGTAAGGCCGGTGTTTGCTCAGAATATCGTGTTATGCTTCGAATAAGAAAAATAAATGCTTACCAGCAAGTGCAGGAATTCGATAGAAGCAAGATCATGACCTATCGAAAATATGGATTATTGTTCCTAGATATCGCCCTTCGCGCTGGTCCCAACCACTGTCATGCGAGTATGAAACCAATGGGTTGCTGGGGATCTTACTGAATGGGATGTTAGATCCCCATGCCCTCTTATAACTAAGGTCCGAGAAAACAGACACATTGTCCCTAAAGATCATTACAACCACATAACGGACAGTTAGTCTTAGAAATGGAGATGTTTGCAGCATCCCCAGTATCACCTCGTACTATGCGATGACGTTTGCATCATAAGACACTGTCAGCAAGATTGCCATTACTCCGGCTTCCCTTGACAATGCAGATTAGAGAGAGAGAGAGTCTCCGAGGCGTGGAGCTAAAAAACTGAATACAGGAGTGAAACAATGTTGTTTTTTTCAGACGAGTTCCGGTTCTACGTGTAGTATTCTGATGATCGTATGCATGTCTGGAGGCTCCGAAAAGACTGTCTGTCGCCTGTTTGCACTCAAAATCGACATTGTGGCTTTACCCTGGTGTGATGTGTGGCTTGGGAAAACATTGGGCAAACGACATGAAAATCTCTAGTTAGGATCGTGAGTAATTTGAACACAGATTGGTATATTTCTGACATTTTATGTCCAGTGGTTATGCCCTACAGCAGTGTTTCTCAAATTGTGGGGCGCGCCCCCTAGAAGGGCATTATAACCCTACAAGGGGGCGCGAGTTTATCAGAAAGTCGAAAATAAAAGATTATTTTTTAAAAAAAAATTATTAATTTACTGAAAGCAAGCAAAAAAAATGCCTTCTGACATAATAAAAAATAAAATACGCATTTACATTCGTATAATACACTTATAAATGTATCAGTATCGCATAATGTGTTTCATAATTAATTTAACAGTACTAAGTTAAGAACAAGTTTAATAATTACAAGTGATCCTACGGGCATGTCATAAATTTATATACAGAATTTAACATTTATATCTTAATAATTTGTACGGCTTATAATTAGAGTAGCATTGCAGCTTTACGTCAAAGTATATTATTATTGAATTCAATACATTATTATTATATGGAGGGGGTCGCGAGAAAAAATATGATTGATAATTGGGTTGCAAGTATAGAAAGTTTGAGAAGCACTTCCCTATAGTCAAGGACGGCCAAGCGTCCTCTCTACCAACAAAATAATGAATGGCTTCTTGTTCCAAGTTCTGTTCTGACCTTCCTAGATAAATAACGTCTTCGATTGTAATCCCTGCCTTGCTGGTCTTGAGAATGTCTGGTCTCGGGTTGCCGAGAGACAGGCCGACTACCCCTCAACAGCTGATGAGGTTGATGAAGTGTGGCATAAATTTGAAGCCTCAGGAAATTAGTTGCCCATTTCTGTCATCCAAGATCATTCCGATTCCATGCCTAACCGGGTAAGATCCATTTTAGCTACAACGGGTAGTAGCTGATTCTGCTAATTTTGTACCATTGTAAAACCCTAATCTGCTTGCAAATTTAATCATTTTTTCTTCACGCAATACTGTTTAAGAGCAATAAATATCTTTTTTTTTTGTATTTGTCTTCTTTCATGATGTTGTAATTTTAATGGCCAAAAGTGGACATAGGAATATAATATACTGTTTTAATTAATTTACTAAGAAATAACCGAAATATGTGGGTAAACTTTATTTTGCTCAATGAACTGATTTTTATGTACAAAATATTGTAAATTACAGCTAAAAATATTGATGTGTTTGGTTTCAAGAAGTTGTAGATAAAAAAAAATCTCAGTAAAGTAAAGATAGAAATTTACAGTGGGAGTAAGTACCTTCAGTTGAAAGGCTATAGTGCCCGAAAAATCTATGGTGAAATGAATTATGTAAATAGTGCATCGTATGACGCTGTTGTGAGGCAAATATTTCAATCTGACAAGGTGGTAAAGACTTCGCTTATGGGCGATGCTGTCTCAGTGAAGAAAGTAAAGAGCTTTATTCTATTAGATCGAAAACCAATAATCCAAATGATCAAAAATGAGACTAATCATAGTCACGACAAAATATGGAAAATTATTCACACAGAATGGGGCATTCCATAGGTATTAGCAAGCTGGGTGTCACGATTACCGACTCATTTTTGAAAGCAAAAATGACGCAATCTGTCAGAGGAGATGTTGAAATTTTTGTGGTTAGACGAAGGAGACGTTTTTTAGTCTCTTGGTGAATATGGATGAATCTTTGATAATTCAATATGTTCCAAAGAACGAAGAATGGGCAAAATAAGAAGCATAGTGAGATTAACCTTGGCCCAAGACATTAAATATTCAAAGTTCTTCAGAGAAAATCACGTTGTTCTGTTTTTTCGGACTAATGGAGCGTAATTTTGATAGTCCATATACAGAAGGATCAGAAAATCCCTAATGTCTATTACTGCACACTGCTGAACAAATTGCGTGATACTCTGGTCAGGATTTCATAAAATTATGGAAGAACAAAATGATAAAAATTAATACACTGACTTATTTATACTGATCTTTGCGTCCACATTCTAGCTGCATTATATAAATTGCAATAATAAAACAGTGAAGTGATGTGATTCCTTTCCTCCATAAAGGCTTTTTAATTTAAAATGCATTAAATAAATTCGAGTAAATTTATTAAAATTATACAATCTAGTGACTCGTATATTGCAGGACAAATTTCTTAATGTGAGTTCACAAAAAAAATGAATATTTTTCAACAAAGTATAACATATAATTTTTCATAAAAATATGTTGTTCATTTATTCAAAACATTGTATAAATATGTCTATTTCCTTCATCATTCACATATAAAAAAATATTTACCAATGAAGGAAACTATTGTTGAAGATATTTTTCATGAAAGGGAAATCTGAGACATTTTTATTTAATGGACTTAAAGCAAATATTTTAAAATCAAATGTAGAAGTTCCGAGTGCAGTTTTTGAACTGGATTTAATTGTAATCGGAATATTCTTCAAACTTCGAATACTTCTCAATAATTATTTCCAGTGTTCTACTTAAAACATTTAAGAGCGTAGCTGAAAAATAGGAAATCTACCATTTCTGCAGTAAATTCATAACAATTACATTTTACTTGAAATGAGTAAGGCTATTTATGATATTGAATACTAAAATTCCAAAAAGTAAATTTGGAAAGTAAATTCATATTTAAACTTGCTTATTTTACTCATTTTTTCCATGTAAAGCTAGTCCGAATCCCTTCATGTTTCTCAAAAGGTGAAAACATTAGTGACTGGATGGACGAATCTAACACTTCCACACAAGTGTTTGATTGCTAAAATCATAACACAATCAGAAAAAAATGGCAAAATGTTTCTGCAATCTAGTGCTAATATATCAAACCTTTTTTAAAAATTTTATTTGCAAAATACTCAAGTAATATAGGAGAAGTAAGTTTGAAAAAATGGAATCTTATCTAAGCGGATTTCAGTAACATTTCTTTATTTACTCTTATAGGTTCATAATAGCTTTTAACCATGCTCTTCATTTTCCACATGTTGAACTAGGCAGTGAATAAATGAGCAATACAAAAATAACATTGCATTTTATGAGGTACACCGTTCACCAATGTATTTTCATAAAGGTTTCACATAAAATTCATAACTAATTTACTTAAGGTATGCGACTACTTTCGGAACCGTGATTTTGCAAAAGCGTATAAATGGATAATATTCATGGTATTTAGTGTCACTTAGATCAGAAAATGTATATAAAATTGTTTTAAGAACACTATTAAAATAAAAAACTATTTAAGTACAATATTTTGACAAAAAATGAACACTGAATGACCTATTTTCAAAATATTCTCCTTTTGTAAAAAATGCTTCTGTTATAATGATATTTTGCCTTTATATAGCTCAAACCTCTGTAAAGAGGCTCAACTAGAAGTTTTGAAATATATAACTTAGATGTGGGTTTATCCATATTTTACGACAACAGAGGGGAGCAATTTTAAGAAAAAAAACGCCGATAGTTATTTCAATTGGTGGTAACTCTGAAAATAATGTGAAGTTTCCAAAAATCCAAAAATCCTAGTTCAGACTCTCTGGGGAAGTCTTATATTTATATAAGCGAAATGCTATTATTTTAGAAGCAATTTTTATAAAAGGTGAACATTTTGAAAAAAAGATTATTCTAAGTACATTTTTTGCTAAAATATTGTATTTAAATTATTTTTTTTTGTCAAAATATCCTTAAAACTGTTCCATAAATGTATTCTAATCTCAGAAACACTAAATAACATGAAAAGTATCCATTTATGTGCTTTTTTATAATCACGGTTCCTAGGGTAGTCGGATACCTTAAAGATATTCACTTATAGGACATTAATTTTAAAAATCAATTATAAGAATATAACTATCAAATTAACTTCAACTTTTAATTCATTCGAATATTTCCTGATAACATAGGGCTTCACTCCAAAGTGCATTGAATAACAAACACATTAATGCGCAACTCTTAGAACTAATTATATAAAAGCTGACGCCATTTACACTTTAGCGATACGAAATCCCCTCGTCATCCCTTGCCTGCACAAGAATGGAATTACAGAAGCTAATCCAGAGTACAGTTAATAATTGCCTATAGAAGGCCTATCACTTATCCTTAAATCCAGAGCATCTCCCCTTCAATTGACGATATATCCCCAGAGATTGGATTTCGTCATTTACCGAATGATGCTGAATTGGAAGAGAACTCTCATTCCCTACACTAGATAAGTATCTTCTTTTTCTATTGGAGAGTGAAGCCCTTTTGGGACGGTCCGTTGGCTCAAATCTCTATTTAGGAAGCAATTATTATGTGAGCTTTGATTGTGAGTTTATAGCGATTGGGAATCAGTGAGTCGGAATTTATAGAGATCAAAGTCTAGTTGATCGATTCGAATGTTTCCTGATATAATTATTTACGTTCATTTACTGTCGCTGAGTGAAAATTTTCAGTAACTGCACTAAAGCAAATCCCCCATCGGAAATTTGTTATGTCGAGTTACATGGATGTTTTAAAGCATTGTGTAGGATTACGCCATGATTTAAATTCTATTAGATAAAGTACAAGAATACATAAACCTAAAGCAATGAATTATTTCTACGATGCACTCGAAAGTCGTGATATAATTTTACACAATAAAAAAACTATAGGAAGTTAAGATTATAATTAAAGATAACACTCACACAGAAGTTAAAAAAAATTACAACTAGCCGTGTCTTACAAATTAAATAACTCTAAAATTCTCAACATAAGATTGGCAACAACTTTGAGGAAGTAACTTTTACCCTTTATAAAATAATAAAAAAATGATTTATTTTGGTAATTTTTTTAATTCTCCTATTTTCCATTTAAGTATATCGCTTGATAGTTTACTTAACATTAGAGTGAAATATTCCTTAATTTTTTATGTGTGTTATACATATAAATATAAGCATATTATACTATACTGTTCGAATTATTCGATAAGTCCAAAAAAGATAATCAAAGACCTTTGAAGGGCTTATTAGATTATGGCATTGAAGTGAGCCATGAACTGTACGAAAAAGGTTTCTGGAAGTTAGTCGTAAGGCAACAAGACCGAGGAAAAGCACTTTGTTTGCAGTTAAAAAAAAGGTGAAAAAACGCTTAACATGGGACAAAAAATATTGATTCTGGACCGTTAAGGACTAGAAAAAAGTGATTTTCAGTGATGAAACACGTTTATTTGTGCACGGAGGCAAATTACGTGTAGTAAGACAAATTGAAGATGAAACTTTGCTACTCGATCATACCCAACAGACTGTAAAACACCCTTCTAAACAAATGTTTTGGGTTTTTTTTTCACAACAAATGCACAAGAAGCTTAGTTACTCTTAAAGCCCAGATCAGTTAAACATGTATAAATGTAACGGAGTAGAATTATTGCATTCATGGAAAAATTTGATGGAACATTTCAGCATGACTTGGCTTCTCGTCAAAGATCGAAACTGGTCCAGACTTTTATTCGGGAAAATAACATAAAAGTTCTAAATTGACCTAGTAATTCACCAGTCCTAAATCTTATTGATAATTTAAGGCATATTCTCAAGAACCTTTTAGCTAAAATGAGTTGCACGACAACATAACAAATGATAAAATGGTGAGTAAAATACAAGTGTGATTCCACGATGATGTGGTTTCTGTTAAGAACATGTGTGCTGCACTATTGAAGTCAATACCAAGACGAGTCGAAGAGGTCATTTCTGCTACAGGAAGACATATTTTGTACTAATATAGAGGTTTTTTTCTGTCTACTTAAGTTATATAATGTTTAAAAGCTAAGGTCTTAGCAAAAAGTCGTTTTCTTACCGTTTGTCCCAATTAATTCGAACTTTGGTGTAATACTAATATACCAAAATATTGCTTTTCGACATCTTGAAGGCCACGGTAGCCGAGTGGTATAGGTATCGGATTGCGGCTTGCCTTATCACGAGTTCGAGCCCAGTACCACTAAAGACCCGCCGTGTAGGGCAGCGATGCACGTTACATCTGTCGAGAGCTGAAATGTGTCCTCCCGTTGGTGTGGTGTGGTAGTTAGGAGAGGGGGGTGCCAGCTCAGGTGTCGTCCACGTCACTTACCCATGGTTCAAAATTACGTGGTCCGTTGCCAAAAGCCCTCGTGTATCTGAACACAGTGCGACGTTAACATTCAATCAAATCATGAATTATCAGCAACACAGTATGTAGCTGTTTGAAAAAAAAACACAATTACGTATAAATTACGAAAAGGTGATAATATATAGTTATATTTTGTTACTTTTAAGCGGTTGAATATTGTAACATGATATATATAACATGATAGTGATTATTATTAAAACTCATGTCATATCGGTATACTTAAATCTGTAAAACAAAATATTTATTAGTTATTTATTATGGAATATTTGATAATTATAAGCCCTGTAGTTGAGTGGTTATTGCACCGCGCTTCCACACCACAGGTCCGAAGTTCAAACTCCGGGCAGAGCAAGGTTGACTCAGCCTTTCATACCTTCGATGGGTCGATAAAGGAGTGCCAAGCTTACTTGGAAACATAGCACAGGGGGTTTTGTGTCAGACTGACCACCTGACCGGAACATGTGCTCATGCACCTCAGGGCCCAAAGTCACGAATACTAAGTTGGCCACAGTAGGTCTTGGTCCTTATGGGCTGTTGCGCCACTGACGTAAATTTATATTTGTTAATTATCGTATTTTTTTAAAATCTTGTTATTTTGGCTGAAAGAAAGTATGAGCATAAAAGAATTAGATGTCCACGGATATTTAAACACTATTTGTTTCAATGAAATATTATACCTCATAGAACCTTCATTATTGGATAATATGAACAATTTGCCGAATTCTTCCGATATATCTTCGTCGCATTAAGTTTCATTCTCATCACTGTTACTCTTTTCATAAATAAATAATCATCTCCCGTTTCATCTAGATTGTTAGGTAAACTGCATTTTTTAAATTACTTCTTAGCGTACACAATTTCAAGACTAGCGTAACGCATTTGGCCTCCTTTTGTAAATGTTTTTTCACTTTCTATATAACATGCACATATTTTACTGTCGTTTCATATGATTTGTTAATACACTCATCTAAATGTTAAACTAATGGCGTTAATTCATCTAGAGCTATAGAGTAGCTGCCATGTCTGCGTTGAAGTATGTCAGTAATTTTTTCATATTATCCGTTAGATGTTATCTGAGCATGTCCCAAACTAAAAGACTTTCTGGATTCTCTAAGGCATTAAGACGTCTTTGTCAGACATTTCTTATCCACAATTTGGCACCATTTTCGTCCATTCATTATTTCTAAATGAAATCATCCTTTGAGAAATCGGATTTCGGTATCGTTTTTCTTTTAAAAATAGCATGTTTTTTTAATTTGTACCCGTTCCCTGAGCAGTAAAGGGAGGATTTTTCTGACCTGTTATTTAATGTGAACCGTTTTTATTGCTCAGTTGTTTTATATTAATATCGTATCAGACATTATTGAAGTTTTTTTTTTTTCATATGTGGCAGTATATTTTTTTCTGTAAGTCAATGTCATACTTTTGGAAAATTATCAATTTGTTATCCAAATCTGTGGGATGTTTTGTAAAAATAAATATTGTTTTTTTTCTCTCAAAACTAAATTATTCAATGCCTTAAATAAGGTACACCCACTCCCGTATAATCACGCATTCCGTGATGGATGCATCATGGAATGTACAGGGAATTTGTTGCGATATCGCACTAACGTGTACTTCTGTAGAAAGGGCTGTGTTGTCTACTAGGTACTGGAATATCCTGGAAATCCTATGAGATTATACGATGTAGTAATTTAACTTGTTTTCTTTTAAATGGATGATAATGCACGTCTTCATGGAGTTAATACCGTCAACAATTGCGTGGAGAGTGAGGAAATTCGAGGAAGAATTGATTGGCGTACTTTTTATAACTACTTAATTCCAATTGAAAATCTTTGAGATGCCTTAGACTAGAGGTTTCCAAACTTGTCTCATACACCTTTGCCATGTTTTTCGGTTCGGGGTAGACCCCCTTTAACATAAAACTGAATTTTTACAATTTTATCAACTTTAATGTCTTTTTGACAGCTGATATAAAGCTACTTTAAACGATTTAAATTTATAACTGAAGTAAAATGTTTTTAAAACTTAAAACAACGCGATAATTAATTAAAAAATTAAACTAAATTAATACATAAAATAACTGTTACATAAAATACCTGAACAATAAACAAATGTCTTAAATGGGAGGGATGAATATTGTTCTTTAATAACAAATTTTCAATATTTGGCATCAATATCGTCAGGTCTTAACTCTAAATCTCATTAGTCAGTAGTGTCCCCAATCTTTTTCTTTTCTTTTATTGGAGGTTGGCAACCGCGCTAAAACTCCTTCTCACTAAAAAAAGCAATTAAAAACTTTCTCAAGATGTTCTGAAAGTGCTGACTTCATTTTCATAACTTTACTTCAATTGCCTATTCCGATCAGTTAATTTTGTAATATTAAATACTTTTTTTTGTTATTTTTTTCCCTATTTGACCATGTAAATTCATTGTCTACTGTGGTATGGCCATAGTCAAAGAATTCTCAAACTTAAAAATCTGAGTAAAGGTAATTTAAATGTTGAAATTAGGTTAAAACGTCATTAACTTGGCAGATTTTCTGCGACAAATTGAGAAACTGGGAAAATTCACGACGTCCGATTATAAAACTACTTTAGCTAACTCTGGCAAGAAACGCTGAAATGATGGTTTTCGTTTTAATAAAACTTATGCTGTCACTTTAACTGTAAATTTAACTCATTAATTTAGTAAACAAATCTGCTAAATAGGTAAAACCTCGTGTTCACTTGATTAATTTTTTTAAAAAAATTAACGTCACTATGTGGTTTAATGAGAGTCACTATTGTAAACCCCTTGCAGGTCATCATAGACTCTGAGAGTCGGTATAGACTACTTCGGAAATAACTGTCTTAGACCACATGCTGTATCTACACGTATCCCATGCTCAGCCACTCTCACAGCATGGTAAGGAGGAATGGCGATTACTTGACTCTGCGACAGTGGATCACCTAACAAAAAGTCACACGCTATAAACTTTGAGCACGAGAGATGATCGCATACCTCATTAAAGTCAATTTTTTTATTTGTTTTAGTAAAACATCATTTTGTTAATAATTCAAAAATGACTTTATCTAATAATAACTTAGAAAATTAACATTACTTTCCTCTTTGTATGTACATATTTTGTTATATGGATAAACATATTTGCCATCATATTTGTATTTATTTCTGTGTGATTGAACTCCGGATATATGTATATATATATATATATATATATATATATATATATATATATTTATGAACATTTTGATTCATTATATATGCCCTGTTTCGTCAAAACAAGGAGTGAACATCCAAAATATGATGCGTGGCGAAAAATTTAATACATTAATTATGTGTATAGTATACAAGAAAAAATGAAGGATCTTAACTATATTTTTAAAAAAAAATCAAGAAAATGTTGTTTGGTTATATGCAAAACTTCATAAAATGAAATATTTATTTTTTTTCTATGGATTCAATATTTATTTATCTAAAAATATGTGGAAATCATTTTTAAGAAATATAACATAAAACATAGATAAAAGATACATTTTATAAAATGGCTAACATCCAACGGTTATTATTCAGAAAGGAAAGCTAAGAAATTTATTTGTATTTTCCATCGAAAAGTGATTTATGTATCATACGTTTGCTTTGTTTATATATGTTTTATGAATATTGTCACATATTTTTATGTTCTTCGCTTAGTAGTCCGTAATGCAAAAATGAAAATAACTTTATATGCATAATTTCGGTTCCAGCTATTTATTTTGTAGATAACTTCTTTTTTTTTAAAAAAAATATTGCACATTTTTTTTCTTTTTACTACTATTTGTATATATTGTATACAAACAGTCTTTTATTGTGGTCATAAATTCAATATTTTTGCATAAGAAAATCTCATTTTACATATTTGAATAAAATTTTTCTTTTAGAAAACACAATTTATTTTCAGAAAATTGAGAAATTTGAGTTCACGTATAAGGAAAAATGTAAATGTAAATTAAAATTATTTTTCTTTCATGTTAAACATCAAAGGCTTATACACTTTCAAGTAATGGCATATTTACATTTTTATTAGATATACTATTTCTTAAAATTTTGCGTACGTAGTAAAATACATGAAAAAATATGTTTCTTGACTAAAAGGTAGGAAACTGAAATATGAAAGAAAAAATTCTTATATTCATGATTAAGGAATTTCACTCAGTATTATTGTGGATTTAAACCGGCAAGGTTATTTGAAATAGTGTTTGATAATTTCATTTTTAATGCAAATAACATTCTTATTAAAAATATGTGATGTTAGTGTAATAATTTTCAACATCAGTCATTTTATAGCATTTTTTGAAGGAAATTACCCATATTTTTCTATTTTCTTACTTTTGAAATGTAAGTGTTTGAAACTTCTTTATATATACCTTAGACCAACTTTTTTAGAAGTGTGGTTTAAAATAAACCACGTAAGAAAAATCATGAATGAAATAACAGAAAAATTCTTTACAAGCTGTTTTGTTTAAAGCAGCCTTTGTCAAACTGTGGGGCACCCCAAATCTACTTGAGGGCGCGAGCATATCTAAAGGTCGAAAATAAATGATTGTTTAAAAATATATATATATTAATTTACTGAAAGGAAGCAAAATAAAATACATTCTGAATTATGAAAAGTAACACAATACTTTTTCAGTAATTTAAAAATATACAGAATCTAATACTTATATTGATAATTTGTACAGTTTATAATAGTGTCAAAGATTATTATTATAGAATTCAATACATTGTCATTGACTGGGGAGGGGCGATCAAAATGTTGATTGAAAATTAGGTTGCCGATATTGAATGCTTAAGAAGCGCTGATTTAATACATAAGTACAGGTCCAGAGCCTATGTTGCTACAAGGACTTACATTTTCTTGTAACAACACATTCTTCATTTAATGCTCTATTTATTCAAAATTGGACACTTTTTTTGTAGAATATATTGTTATGTTTTTTATTAATTTTATTTTTAGACTTAAAACTATTTCCTTAATAATATAAGTGATAAACAGAAAATCTAACTTTTAAAAATATTGTTATTAGTCATTGGAAGAAATTAAACTTGTAATCGGAAACTAGAACTTTTTTTTTGGCAACAGTCAATAAAATTAAGTTAGTGAAATAATCACAGGGCATCTATCTGAATTTTTAGAGAAATAAATGATGAATTATTTTGCTATTGTAAAGCATCGAAGAATATATATATTTTTATTACATTATGTTGAAGAACAGGCCATATATATATATATATATATATATATATATATATATATATATATATAGACTTTTTCTCTAAAAGCAGCCCAATACAAACTAGCCTTTGTAGAAAAGTTGTCAGAAGATAAAATGTCAAAATTAAAGATAGTATTGGTCAAGGAAGCAAACACACTTTCAGGTGATTAAAATTCATAACTTCTCCTTTAAAACACAGAGGGTAATCAGGAATATTTTTTCGATGTAAGCGTCCCTGTTGCTAATCATGTCCTGTCATAATTCTAAAATTTGCAGACATCATTTGTCTGGGAAGATTCATCAGGACTAGATTATGGAGCAGGATCCCCTATGTCTTTGTCTTAGCGTTATTCTCTTGAGTTTCGACAGTGGATTTTCCCATGGATCTGGATATAGTTGAAAAAGGCTGGTTGCCCGACAAACCACCAGAAGGCTGTGGAGGTTGTAAGCGTGCTTTGCCAGTGAATCCATCATTTTAGTTGCCAGGGATACCGGAATATTTAGGGATCCCGTATAAGATGAAAGTCTTATCAGCACAGTTGAGTTCATAATCTTTTTCCTTCATGTCTTCCACCCGTATTGAGTTGCTCTTGAGTAAGGAGCAGAGAGTCAGGATCAAAGACTAGAATCCACAAGAAAAACAGCTAGTCTGTAAAGTGTAGTTAAATTGATCAGATAGCATTATGCTTGTCTCACAGCCTTAGAAATACTAGAACGCACATTTTCAGCTACATTTTTTGTGACTTAAATTGTTTCTAGAAAGCCAATATATACTTGAACAAAAAAACTATTTATGGATTATTTTGCATCGTAAAAATTAGGAACTGTTATTTCTCTTTAATAAAATATTAAATTATCAGTTTTCAATGTTCTCATGAAGTATTTTTTGTAAAAGTTCTATGTTCATTGTAATTTAAGAGTCCTTTTGAAATATTTTAATTTCTTCAGATGTTTGCTTAAGGTATCCAACTACGTTCGGAACCGTGTAAATGGATAATATTTATGATATTTAGTGTCACTTAGATTAGAATGTATATAAAATTGGGTTAAGCATAGCAGTACAATAAAAAATTATTTTAGTACAATATTTTTGCAAAAAATTAACTTAGAACAACCTTTTTTTCTAAATGTTCTCCTTTTATAAAAAATGCTTCTATTGGATTAATATTTTGTCTGTATATAGCTCAGACCTCTGTACAGAGGCTCACCTAGAATTTTTGAAACGCATAACTTGGAAGTCGATTTATCCATGTTTTACGAAAACAGAAGGGAGAAATTTTAAGAAAATACACCGATAATTATTTCAAATGGTTGTAACTTTAAAAATAATGTGAATTTTTCAAAATTCATAGTTGTGCCTCTGTATAGAGGTCTGAGCTATATACAGGCAAAATATCAATACAATAGAAGCATTTTTTATTTGGAAAAAAGGTTATTCTAAGTTAATTTTTTGCCAAAATATTGTATTTAAATATTTTTTTGTCATAATGTCCTTAAAACAATTTTATACATGTATTCTAATCTAAGTGACACTAAATATCATGAAAAATATACATTTATGCTCTTTTTTTAAAATCATGCTTCTGAACGTAGTCGGATACCTTAAAGCATAGTAAGCCCAATGAATTTTCAAATGATTTGAAAAAAATTTTAATAACGTGTTAAAAAATATTACCTTGAGACTAAATGGAAATATTGAATACTCAATGAGCTATACGGATTAAAGCAAAATAACTTTAATTATCTAAGAGATTCAATATCTTATTGAAATTTCACTTTGAAGATAGACGAAAGTTAATGGTTACGGACTTTTTAATTTTGAAACAGGAGCAAGTGACAAGGAATTACACCTGAGATGGAGACCCACTCTCCAAAATTCTAAAAAAAAAAACAACAAACGTTCATTAAGGCCTCATAAAAGCTCCAAGATATTGTGTGAAAAAATGTATAAATATTTTTATTTAACATCTCACGATAAAACACGCCTGTGTTTTTAAAGATGAAGGTAAGGATAATATGCTACAAGATGTAGTTCTGCTTAACGCTTTACACTATCCTTGTGTATGCACTTGCTTATTTTTAAATCAATTACAGAATTTAGTATGCAGGGTGAACACTAAAGATGGACCCGATTTTTAAAACCTTATAATCGAAAAACAGCTGCACATATTACAACAAATGATACATAAATATAAAAAAAAAATATGTCAAGTTTTTTTTCGGTTACAAATGTTCAATGCATTACCCTTTTGTGTTTGTGTGTTACACGGCATATGTCCAACCTGCAATCCAGATCGTTCCATACATTTTGTAGCCTCAGTCTATCAAGGGTTCATAATGTTGCTCAAATCATCTGTTATTTGTTGTGTCAATTGCAAATAATACATCTTGGAATTTAATTTTCTTTTCTTAAAATTCTCCAGCCTGTTTTCTGGGACAAGTTCGCAGGCGGCAACTCTCGCAGTACTTCGAACAAAACACTTTCTCACTCTCTTCATATCTTCTTTCAAGACGCTTTGCCGGTCATTGCTTTTCTTTTTACACACAAGCAAGCAGTTTTTTCTTTAAATTTATGATACCGTAGCAGAATGCTATTGTTGCTCGGTGCCTATTTTCCGTAGCGATTTCTGAATACTCTTTGCACCGAAATAACCAAAAATACTCTAATACGCAAAACCTTTTCTCTGTCATTGTCGTCATTGTTTGGTAGGAAAGAAGAAACTTGGTATATTTCTCTTTACATGCATGTATCACTTAATGTAATATGTGCAACAGTTTCTCTATAATATGATTTTTTTAAAATCGAGTCTAATGCGCTCTAAAAATAATTTATTGTTTTTGAAATTTTTTTTATAGGTACTAAATAAATATTTCAGTTAATGTCTTTCCCCCCCCCTCTTTTTTTCTTTCTTTTTATTCCGCATTCATATTGAACAACAGAAATAGACGACCTGCTGAAGAGACATCTCGTAATTTTAGTCATGGTGTCTAAACAGATATGTTACTCTCTTAGATCATCCACAGCGTGATAAATTTGAGACTCTGTTCATTTTAAAATTGAGCCGTCCCTGATATATTGATTGACCAGTATTTTCATATCAGGACTCGAAAACGTGATTGAGCATGAATATATTTAAACATTACACACATAATTAGATCCAATTGCCTATATGTTTATATAGAATCAAAAAAGTAACTCATAAATATGCAATTAAGTGAAGATTCTAACACTGGAAAAGACACACACATATATGAGCCTTCCCTTTCAAACTTTTTATCTGAACGAGCATATGTGGTCGCAAGACATGTGGGTATAGTTTCGAACTCGTATCCAGCGTGTCATAAGTTCGAGCCGTAATAGCACTGAAGGTCCATCGTATAAAGATTATGATACACGATAATTCTGCTTAAATTCAAAGTACTGCCACTGTCGTGGTGTAATAGTTTGGCGAGTAATTACCCGATCCGGTGTTGTTTCCATGACTTGATTGAGATTAAAAATTACAAGGTCAGTTTCCCACATCCTTCATGCTTAATTCGTAGTGCGATGTTAATAAGCATTCACTCATTCTCTCTCTACGTATACATTTATACACTATAAATATATATTTGCGAGAGTGCGTGTAATCGAATAATAAATAGAAATGTATAAAATATAGTTAGATCCCGAAACTATTTTTTTCGAGCATTAAATTATATGTGTAAATGTGTAAATATAACTATTGTATTATATTCAAAGACAAGTATGATCATTATCAAAATTTTACTAAAAAAAATTAAATTTTCAAGAATGCTTTAAAGCCAGCACATCGCTTAAGTCCATAATGCAAACTCAGATTTGAACAAAAAAAAATAGATCTTCGGAATATATAGTATAAAATCTGTATTTTGAAACGTCTCCAAAATATTGAAAATAGCTAGCCATACATAAATCTTATTTTGTTTAGAAAAGACGAATTCTGCTATATTCTATTTTTCACTCTTTGCATTTCAAAATTCTGTCACAGTGTAGGCACTACGAATGGAATTACAATTTGATCCCTTTGAATCTTCTGAAGTGTATTTATTCTATGTACCAGAAGTCATATCAAAAAGTACAGAAACATTTTTTTTGTTTTGCTTTTTTTTTCCTGTAAGACTATGCCGAATTGGGGGAGATGAAAATAGCACTGATTCCCAAAACAAACCGCAAACCTCGCTCAGAATATAAAATCCCAGATTTTGCAGCTCCCCTTTTTTATTCTTAAACATTCCTGTTTTGTTAAGATTCTTTTTTTTTTTATCTTTCTTTGCATTCGGTTTTATTCGCAAGTATTTTTCTTATTACTACCCCAACATTTCAGCGCTAGTTTTTATTTGTTTCATGCAAACATTTTATGTTTATTTGTCACCGAGCGACTGTGATAATCAGGACGTTTAAATGCGGAGAAATTTGGGTTTTATTTTCTCTGTCTTCTATTTCGCTGCATTTCAGAGAGTGTACACCATTATGATTTTATATATATATATATCTATATATATATATGTATATATACAAGAACGAGATAACGACGGGAGAACTCTTTCTTATCACATTCAGCTTAGAAAGCTGCCGAATAAGCAAGTTTAAACAATATGGTGAGAATAAAACGAAAATGCTGGAAAAGAGTTTCAGTCGAATTCTTTTAGTCCCATTGGGCTCAGAGTGTTCTCTGATTTAAACTGGAAAATGGGTATATCGTTGGTAACTATGAAATGATCAAATGTTTAGAAGCAATGGCTTTTAGTGTAATTGTCTCTGTGAAACAGGATATTGCATAATGGAAGATTTAAAATATTGAATCGCCAAGGAGATATTCAAAATTTTATTTAAAAAAGGACCATTTTGATTTTAAGTGAGTTCAGTCAATGTGAATAAGAATTTGAAATAAGATTACATGAATTTAGTTATTATTGATAAGATATTATAATGTATATTAATATAATTAATGCTGACATGTGTGTCTGCTTAGTTGAATTTCACCTTTTTAATTGGAAACATTTTACGAGAAAAAAATTCAAATTTCCTTAAATAAAATAAAAGATTTTTCTTCACAATTTTTCAGAAATTATACAAGTGGAAAACCCTATAAATATTTTTTGCGAATTCATATAATATTTCTTTACGAGAATGATAAAATTTAAAAGTAGATACTAAAACTGCATATAAATAGCACAAAAGAATTAAAACCTACACTCTTAGAAATGCATACACTCTATCTAAAAAGCATGTGGTCTATTCCAAAGCTTCTTGTGAATATTGTTACGTGGATCGGGGGTTCGAGGTTTTTATGCAAATCAGTCGCAAGAACAAGACAGTTCTTAAAGGGCGATGAGAATTTGTTATCCAGAATATCTTGTCGAGAAACAATCATTTAAGAGAGAGACTAGATTCAACAGCAAATTTCACAGAATAAATATCATATGGTATGCATACATTCTACAGCGCACAGACAAAACTAACAATGTCTAAAACGCACGTATGCAAAGGATTTTTTTCAAGCAACGCTGGTCCTATTCAACATGGACAAGCTAATCACTTGCTGTCTTCCCACGGTCTATTAATAGTTCGTCTACTAATAGTTAGTCAAATTAATTCTGACCAGTTTCGGCTAGCATCTCTCTATTTATAGTCCTCAAGGATCTTTCCAGAAAGATCCGCTTGTGTCATAGATCGTAAAATTAGTGGACTTCTTCACTAATTTGTAGAAGAATCCATGGGGTGTGAAACTCACCAAAAATGATGCCAACTTGGCTCTAATGCCAAGTTCCAATTGAATCGTCATTATGAAGTAAGGGACGGCGTTGCTTGCACGAATATTACAATTTTAACATAAAATAAATATAACAGAGTAATATAAATGCATTACACACCCAAGTACAAATTCCTTACACTATTTTACACAATATTCGTAACAATATAAATGACTCTGAAAAGTATAATTGTTACAATTATTGCTATTAAATTTGGCGTCAACCATTTTGTGAGATAATAAACCTCTTATTTGGAAAGTTATTTATTGACCTGCACTATGAAGCAACTTGAAGGCTATTGTAGACAGATCTCAAAATTTTGAGCTTCGGTCAAATGGTGAAAAGGACACCTGAACTGTCAGCCACCGTTCCAAAGTACTACACCATGCTATCAAGAGGACTTTGAGCTTTGACAGATTGCATCAGTATCAGCCACTCTACACGTCGAGTCTTCAGTGTCACTATGACTCGAACTCATGACACGACATACACGAGTTTGTGAACATAACCACTAGGTTACCACGATCACTCCTATGTAAAAAAAAAGATAGAAACAATTGAAAATAATAATTGTTCTTGAAATATACGAGCAATGTTAATTTTGTTTTTATTGTACTTAGTTATTTGATTTGCTTAAAAATAGAACGTTTTAATATGAAATTTTATCTATCCCTATCAGAAGAATTCAAAAATTATATTAATTTTCGCTTTTGGTATGGTTTCTAGGTAATTACACTCAATAAAGAAATTATTGCTTCCACATGTAAATATTTTACTTTCCTCAATAAACAAATATAATATATTTGAAATCTAGGTTTTCCATTACATTAAGATATTATAAATAGAACTTATGTTACGACTACCGTTTACCCATTTTAAAGCTTAGCAAATGAAGGAAATTGTTTAATTGTTCAGAGATTACATTCCCTATCTACCATTTAGCTATATAAACAGTCACTTGAAGCAATGTATTGCTATCGCACGCAACCTAAAGCCTGTGGGAGTTCTACATCTGCTTAACAGTGATTCAATTTTATGCTCTGTATCTATCGTCAAAATGGTATCATTAATGTGAGAACAGATATTTATTTCAAGACAGAATAGCGCAAAATGTCTAGGAAACATTTCAAATGTGATTGGAAATTGCGTACTATTGAAAATGTAGGTTAGGTAAAGTGGGCAATCAAAAATAGAATTACAATCTTAAATTGTATAAAATGTTATTCATTGAGGGAGAGGGAGAGATAAATTTTGAGGATTTAATTAATAGAAATTCGAAAATAACAATCGTGTACAAATATTTAAGAGTTACTTATTACTGCATTTTGTAATGAAATAGTTTCATTAGGTATATAGCGTAATTAATGATGATTGATACATCCATTATTAAGTATTTAGTACTATAAATTAATCTAAAGAACATAATACTCATTTACAGTACCATATTTTCATGCATTCATCTAATTAACTGTGTTAAAAATATTAAAATAAAAATAACGGAAATTGTAATCTTAAGGCTAATACTATTTCGCATAATGCAAGTCTGACGTAGAACTCAGCAGAGATAGGATCTTAAATTGGTTTCTTAACACTAGATTTTTTTTTTATATATTTAAGTTGCATTTTCTGGATTGCGCTGGTCTCAAAAGGCGTAAAAACCTCAATTCAACTCATGTTTATTATGAATTATGTAAGGACTTAAACGGATTGGAAATAATAATAAAAAAAAAACACACACACACACACATTTTAAAATAAAATGTGTCAACTTATGGAATGTATTGCAAATTCTTTCGAATTGCGAGATTAACTTTCGCAAAATCCCCAATACATTTTGAATATATTATAAATTTTATGTTTACAAAAACCACACGATAACGGATTGGTAAATTAATTAACTAGTGAAAAAATGTCACTTTCCCTTGAGTGAGAGTTAAGAACGAAAAGAGACAAAGGTTGCTCATGAACTTATACATCAAACTGTTGATTCCACACTACAAATTCTTTCAATTAACTTGATTCCGTAGATATCGAAGAAAAAACAAATTATGAATAGATGCACAAATAAATTAATTATAGAACATTTTTTTAAATAATCATACAGAAAGGTTGCTTAATCTTCCAGTAAATACCTTATTTTTACTTAAACGAGTGTTTAGTAGGTTATATTATGCAGATTATGTAGGTAATTGAAAAATAAAACAATTTTAAGTACTTTAAAGGTTATGTACAAGGTATGACAATTAAATTTCTGGAGTGTTCATACTCTAGGCTAGTGGTCTTCAAACTATATTACCAAGGGGTATGATATACCAAGGGGTTCCATGAGTCTCAATAAAAATTGGAAAAGAAAATTATAAATATGCATGCAAAATCGATTCAAGTTCTGTAGGATTAGGAATAGGCGGGAAAGTTAAATATAGTGGTTAAGATCGCGCTTAGTTGGTAATACGTACTGTGTGTTTTTTCACCTTAGATCCGCTAAGTTAAATTATAAATATTATCATTGTTAGTGTTTAAGTTAAGATCTTAATAAAGATATATTAAAATCATGGCAACGCCTGGTTCTTCATTCACTTCCACACCCCTAGGTCACGAAGATAACTTAGAAGTAAGGCATCACCCACGGACCTTACAAACTTAATAGTTTTCTGACGGAAAATATTTCTTTTTTCCTATGGAAAAAAATCCTACTTATTTAGAAAGAGATGAAGCAACTCACTATGTAAACATATGAACAGATTTGAAGCTAAACTCTAAATTTCAGCAAGAAGAGCTCCTAAATTTTGGGATGCATATTCATACAAAATATAAAGGATTTTTCACGCGGTTGTGTAAAGATTTTAATACCATTCAGAACAATGTATTTAAGTGAAAAATATTTTTCAATGTGAGTGAAAATATTGCATAAAAACAAATTAAACACAGGAAATGAAATGCGACTGTAGAAAATTTCAATATACCTCGACATTGACAGTTTGTATAAAAACCAAATATAAGCATTATGTTAATATAGTACAGCAAGCATATCAGTTACTAAATATAATGCATGGGTTTGAGACACATGGATCATAAATTAATATTATTAATAATAAAATTTTATTAAAATTAGATTAAATTTATCAATATAAAATGCTAAACAGTTTTTAATTACATTTAGATTAAATATTTATAACGTGTTGATCTACTTTAAACATTATTTTGAGATATATTCTTATCAGTGTGTATGGGGGAGGGGGAAATGGGGGTCCACGAAAACACCTTATACTTCTAGGAGTTCCGCGAGTCTAAAAAGTTTGAAGACTACTTTTGAGAAGGAGTGGGAATGGAATATAGCTGAGCTTGATCCTTCTGATGCTGGTGGCACGTTATTCTTTTCTTCTATCAAGTTCAGCTTATTTTTCATTCTTGTTTGGGTAAACTTTGTTGTTTCGAAATGCCGCAGTCGTGATAAACTTAAAAATTGAGCTACTTATAAATTTGAAATTCCTCGCGTGAAATTAAAAAAAAAATAACTTCAATTGAATGTTTTAAATTAGAAATGGAGGTGTTTTGAAAAAAATTCATGTCACATAGTCAAATTTTAGAATTCCAGAAATTATTTTCGGAAGATTGGGAGTTTGTTGAAGATGAATGTTCTGGTAGATCTGTGACATCAAGAACAGACGAAAACATTGAAAAAGTAGTGAAATCGTGAGTAAATACCAAGGTTTGACTGTTCGGATAGTGTCAGAAATTACAAGCATTAAAAGACTGGAAGTAAGAAAATTTTTTACCTAGAATTTGCATTTGATGAAAATTTGCACAAAACTGGTTTCAAAAAACCTGACATGTGAGCAAAAAATGAACAGGAAAACCATTCGCTGTGACATCATGAAATCACGCCCAAAAGTTATCGTCACACAATAGTTTGAGAATTAAATGTCATTATTGTTATCGTGTAGAGTGCATAAAACTGTTATTCATGTTGGAAGAGGTAGTTGGTGTGCGATGTTGCAGAATGAGTGCTGCACTCTAAATCACGTTTATAAAAGGTGATGGGCCAAAATCGGGGTAAAAATATATCTGAATGCTACCAAAGTTTATGTAAAGTTTGTGATGTGAGTGTTGTCATATAAGGTGGCTCAGATCGAAGCATTTAGTGATGGTCAAAATGAAACAGGAGATTTTTGTTATACGAGTCACACGACCATTCTTAAGCATCACAATGGTATCGTAGGTGGTTTCCTTTCTATAAACAATTGATCATAATTTTATGCGTGAGACTAAAATAACTAAAAAAAAGGGTTTTTAATCTTTTTTTGGATTAAAGCATGTCATAACATCATGCATTATACGAGGGGTGATTCAAAAAAAGTTTACAAGGCAAATGAAAAATTATTTATTAACAATAGGTACAAGATAAAAATTAGAATCAAGAGAACTATGTGGTAGTCACTTTTCTACATAATCTCTCTCACTAAATCTGTTTATTAAAAAAAAAATAACCTAAAATTATTTTGTGTAGGAATCCGCTTCCGGTTTACTAATTATGCTTTAACTTTGCTTCTAAATATAGTAGAAAGAAAAATAGAGTGTATTTGGAATCTTTAATGTATGGGCTATAAAATAAAAACATAACAGAAAATGTAGAAAATTTTCACCAAAACGGCGAATTTTGGGTACCGTACCCCGTTTTGGTAAAAAGCCAGACTCTGGTCATTGAGCCAATTCTCGACAGCTGTTTGACCATCACCTGATGCAGTGAACCTTGTTCTGGATAAGTATTTCTTCAAAGCTAAAAAAGGAAGTAGACCCTGGGAGCCAAATAGGGGCTGTATGGGCATCCAACATCCAACTTAAACATTCGCAGCGATTCCTGAGTCTGGCGAGCAGTATGGAACGTGGCATTATCATGCAGGAAAACTGCATGTTCCGTCAGCAATCCAAAACATTTGCATCTGATGGCTTTACACATTCTTGTTATGGAGGCCCAATAATGATCGGCATTAATTGTATGACTACGTTTCAGATACTCGATTTGGATAACACCACTCGTATCCCTGAAAAAGGTTGACATAACTTTGCCGACAGAGGTTGTTACCTGAAACTTCTTCCTTGTCGGTGATGCAGCTTTCTTCATATTGCGGGTTTCCATTTTCTCTCTATCCATTTCAAAAGAACGACACAATTTCGCTTCTGTTGTCTACTCATTTCTTCACCCCAGTACACTTCCATGATTTGTCTGTTAATGTTGGAGATGAATTTTTGGTTCATAAGAGTCTTATTACGTCTCGCATTTCTGTGCAAAGCCAACACTCTTGACGTCTTGCCATTACTTTCGCTCCTACAGGTCTGAATATTAGCACCATTTTTGCTCGTACAACCGGTGTAAGATAACTAAATCCTTCTGACTCCACTCTGGGTAACAATATTTTCATCCACAATTACTACTTCCCAAACTTTTTTTTGGGGATAACCCTTCGTAATTTTCAGAGAGTGATCAGATAACTACAAGCATTCAATGAGATTGCGCCCCTACGGCTATTGATTGTTACTCAATATTTTGTAATTCAAAGACTAAAAAATCAAACTATACTACTGTAGTTGATATTTTTATTTATAACTCATACATTTGGATGGCGATAACTGTAAAAAAGCTCTTGAGAGTTGGTGTTACAATAGAATTATAATGCTCTGGTCGATATTTCTATTAACAACTCACACCTCATGATAGTGTTAACTGTAGAAATTCCTTTGTCAATTGGTGATACAATAGAATTATACTCATCAGACTGACGTTACTACTATTTATTCATTTGCTTGGTTAGCAAGAACTTACAAGAATATAAGTACCAATTTGGCAACAAATTGGGTGGGACAATTTCTTTATTCTAAATAGGAGAAGATATGCACATATCAATTATCAACTTGAGGAAATATTACGTATTGTAAAAATAAATATCATTAATAACAATTAGGCTTAACTGATAGCTTTTAAAAATTATTTTATATGAAATGCTGAATTAATTTTAGGCTTAATGTTATTGACGATAGTTATTCTAGAACACAAACTTAAATGAATTTTAAATGGGAAACATAAATAAAAAAAATAAATTTCAACATACATGCTGAAAAAAAACGAAAAAATATATTCTTCACTTATCAACTAAAATTTTGATGTTTGACCTTCCTTGGAAGCTATTAAATAATAACAGAAAACGTCGTTTAAAGGATCCACAAAATAAAATGACTTAATACTTAGAATCGATTTCATCAGAAAAGTAATAAACTTCACCAATGAGCTTCTTAAGTAAAAGGAAAAAAAATATGTGCATCCTTTTTTAAATAATTTATCACATTAAAACTTTAAAAAGCTTCAACAGCTAGCTAGATTTCCCAGACCAATACCTTGAAGCCAATTAAATGCACTTCTGATTTTCAAAATCTCCATTGAAGCTCGTCTATAATGACTGCACTGAATTAACAATATTAGATGAAGAACGATGAGTTGGTTTGATGAAGCAAAACATTCATCATTAAAAGATTAAATAAATCCCTCAAAGAGTTCACATTTTACACAACTCGGCATACCATCACACATACTACATTTTTCAATATCGAATACCTCTTCAAAATCTTTTCATCCGCGTTGTTTCTTAACTTTCGCAACCTATTTGGCAGCGATTACAATTAAATAAATTTAATCAATATGATCATCCTTTTAATTAAGCGTTAAAAATGAAGATTACTTGTTAAAGAATGGCAGCGTTCTTATCCTATGCATATATTATTTATATTTTCATTATTTTGGAATATTTTTGCAGTAGGAGACTATAATACATTACAAATATTACTGCATAGGAGACAGAAGGTTAAAATGATACTATCATTTGTATTATCCTTGTAATAATATTCTTAAACATAAAATCTAATTAATTTAAAATCTAAGTCAAATTAAGTTGTTTTGAGTGTTACATAGTAACTATTTGTATAAAAGGTACTTACCTTCGTATCAGTCCTATTTATGATGCACCAATATGAAATGCACATTTCTATATATTATAACAAATAATAAAATTTTCAAAATTAAAGAGATTAGTTTAAAATAATTAGTTTGTATGTAAAATAATAGTTAATATATACGTTACAAATATTTTGTTTGATAAAGCAATCAGCTAATATTGTTGTCACGACTTAAAGCATTCCTTTCTTGGATAAATATTGAAAGCGTGGCAGAGAAAAAACAAAATCTGATCCATACTTTTTCTATGTTTTCTTGGCTAGTTAGGTTTCTTTTTAGGAGGAGACTATATGAAAACTTAATGAAAATGATTTAATCCATTAATGCAATGTGTGACTGTCTTCTTCATTTGGCTTATAAAATCTAAATTTCTACAAAAGAATGATAATCCCATTAGATCGAATTGCTAAAATGACAAAGTTCAATCAATTTTAATTTTCATTTCTAGTCAGTAATTGATGGCGTAATTGATTGTAACAACTTTAGACATAAAAATATAGGTTAGTCGCTCAAATCAGAGTAATTAAACAGCTCCTCTTTTAATTTCCAGTTTGTCGTAATTACCTGCAAGAAGTTCCAAAATCATAAATTTACTTTTTCTTATTCTGCAGTAATTTAATTGATGAACTGAAGAATTGTTAACATTATTTAAATTTTCAAAACTTGACATGAATAAATTCAGGAGCAATGAGAAAAGGCATTGTCTCAAAACATTTCGACACTTATAATATTTATATATTTTGTAAAAAAAAATTTAATTAAACTATTTTAAAAGCATTCTAAGGATTTTGAAGTATATTTTTGAAAGTTAAGACGCAATCGATTCATATAAATATTTATTATGTAAAAAATTTGAACTAATTATATTATTATTATTATTTTGATTCTTAAGACCTGCTTTGTTTTTCCGGTATAATTTTCAATATTCAGTACCTATAATGCATATAGCTATTATTTTACATTAAAAATTATATATATTCTAATTATAACTCAGGACATTATATATGATTCTAAAAACAAATTATATGAAAATATAATTTTAAAATGAAAAATTACAGATCTAGTTTCGTAAGACATTTACTACTTTTATAGGAATACAGTTTCAATATTATACATAGTATTGTATTCAATTATTCAATAAAATCTGTAGTTAATAAGTATTAAAGAATAATTTAATCGTGGGATTCTAATTTAACTATTAGATTACAAAAAATTTGACATGGAAAAAAAATGTTATTTAGTATGAAGTTACAACAAATATTCATTCTGGCCATCTATTTCAATGAAACAGTCTTTAATACTCATTCATGTGTTTGAAAAGTCCAATAGACTTTACTTAATACAATAACCTTTTAAAACTAAACACTAAGCTTAATTAATGGTTTCATTAAAAATTCAGGAATGGGAAAGTCCGTTCGAATTTGTGAAGTTAGAGCTCTAAAATTGAGCTAAAAGGCGCACAAGACGTCATCATAGTTAAAACAGTTTTTTTAACAATAAATTCACTAGTTAATTATCTAGAAACGTAACATAATAGCAAACCTCACTGTAAAAGATAAATAATAATTAAACAACAAATAAAATAAAATGCTCTTGGTATCTAAATAAAAACCTGGGCCATAAATTAATTAAAAAAAAATCCTCGTTCTCAAAATTCAATCCTTATATTACCTGCTATGTATAATGGGGGACAGTTATTTGCATAAATTAGTACAATTCAAAACATAAATCGCTTAAGGTATCCGACTACGTTCGGAACCGTGATTTTGCAAAAGCGTCTAAATGGATAATATTTATGATATATAGTACCACTTAGATTAGAAAATGTATATAAAATTGTTTTAAAAATAGTATTACAATAAAAAAATACTTAAGTACAATATTTTGACAAAAAATGAACATAGAATAACCAATTTTCAAAAATTCTCCTTTTGTGTGCTTCTATTATAATAATATTTTGCCTGTATACAGCTCAGACCTCTGTACAGAGGCTCAAGTAGAATTTTTGAAAAATATAACTTAGAAGTGGGTTTATCCATGTTTTACGACAACAGAGGTAAGAAATTTTAAGAAAAAAATGCCGATAATTATTTCATTTGGTTGTAACTCTGAAAATCATGCGAATTTTTCAAAAATAATAGTTGATCTGAGCTATTTACAGGCAAAATATTATTATAATAGAAGCATTTTTCCCAAAAAGGAGAACATTTTGAAAAAAGTTTATTCTAAGTTAGTTTTTTGCCGAAATATTGTATTTAAATAAATTTTTTTTGTCAAAATGTCTTTAAGACAATTGTATTCATGTATTCTTATTCAAGTGACACTAAATATCATGAGAATTTTTCGTTTATGCGCTTTTTTAAAATCACGGTTCCGAACGTAGTCTGATACCTTAAAAATTACTTCTCAAAATGTTCAGTTGTTTCTGTTTTATTTTTGTATCAGTTTATGATGAAAATAAATTATTTTCTTTCAGTACCATAATTCTTTTCTGATACTCGATGAAATAACTTTCTGTTTTTGAAATCCTTTTGTTGAAAGATTCATGTATTATTCCATTTAATTTTTTTGTTCAATCAAGTGATAATCATGTGTTGTGACACACGTCATTTTGAAAATATCCCCAATTCGCTCTAAACATTATAGCTCCTAGGCATTGTTGATAAAAACTTTTTATGTAGTTGATTAATCACGTCTTAATCATACTGAAAATCATACTCTAAATCAGGAGTGGGCAGACTTTTCCAGGGGGTGCGTGTTACTTCTAATTTTTCAAGGTGTTGCGGTTCACTCACTGTAAGTGGCGAACGCAAGGGGGTGGGGAGATTCATGGATCCGCATCCTCCCCCATAGCTCTTAATTATTTTCTCGATTAATGATAATCCCATGTATATAGCACGTAAAATTTCATTAAGTATTTGTTACTAGTATTTTTTTTATTAATTAGTGTTAATTATTTATTTAGTATTTCATTTTTTAGTTTATTTTCGATACTCTTGTAACGTCGTCAGTCATTAGAAATCAAGAAAATTTGTCACAGCCATATTTTAATTAGTATTTAATAGATTCAAAAATAATATTCATTAAATAGGCCAAAGCCGGGCGGACAGTCTTTATCACTCGAGGTCAATCCCTAGCTTTTCCGGGCTCCAGTCCACTCCATGGCTCTATCTCTCCAAGTCTCTCTCTCCGTCCAAGTCGCTTCAGCTTTTCTCTTCTCGTCCGATTCTCTCCCTCGTCCGTTTGTCTCCCTCTCCTCGTCCAAATTCACCCCTTTTAAACACCAGGGGCGGGTCCACCACGCGCCCCTCGTTCTCCTCATTGGCAGGTCAAAGAAAAGGTCTGCCCTCGTACCCGGGCCACCTGCGTCTCTCATTTTCGCGGAAAACACGAACACATCCGTCTGGAATCCAAGGGCGCCATAACTCACTTCTATTCATCTCACACCTGGGCTTCACAACCCCACTCTCAATGCCTCGTCTTCTATTCAAAACTTTCATAAAGGAATGCCTATTGCCAACTGCATTCCTTAGCCATTGTATATTCCAGACCAGATGTCTGCGCTGGTCCGAGGCCAGTTAACAAACAATGACCCCATGGCCACCTGCACCTGTCATCCAACATCTGTTTGGTGATGGATGGATAGGGTGATTTCAGATGAATTGGCAGGGTGGGGTTCACATCAATTGAAGACGTCACACTCTACAAAATTAAAAAAAAAATGTTTGGCTGCATATTGGGGTATGATACGACAATGGTAGACTTTTGAACCTCGCCCTTGAAAACTTCTTGTGTACGCCACTGACCAATGTCATAGGTATGTTTAGGTATGGAAAATTTCTCTACAATATTTCTTATAACTAAATAATAAATACGTATTATGTGTACTTATCAACAGAATTAAAATAAAACAGACACACACATTAGAACAGCGTTTAAGCAAAACGCAATATACAAACATAATAATAATAGCAAATAAAATAAGAATATCAATTGATGTATTTATTATCAGAGAATTCAAAGTACATAAAATATTTTTATCTAAAGTTAGTTTTCCTTGTTTTGGTCAGTAGAAGACTTATAGAAGACTTATATTATATACATACCGTCAGTCAATTTTAATTATTTCGGAAAACAAATACTGACGGCTAATTTTCAGGTGGTCACCCAAAAAGGTCTTGGCGATGCACTTGGATGCACTCCATATAATGGTATTTTTTTAAAATTTCCTTTCCCTTTATTATTTATTTATTTACAGAGATGTATAGTTGATCTAAACAAATATAAATTTAAATATATCTTTAAATTTAATTAGAATAATAATTAATATTAAAGTTTATATATATATATACATACATATATTATATATATATATATATATATTACTGAAATTTAATCACAAGTAAGATTTTGATAGATATTTTCTAAAATACTATACTAATAAACAAAAATAACAACCTCTTTGTTTATCTCGAAAAGGTTTTTATATATTTTTAAAAATCCATTTCTGATAGTAAAATCTTGATAGTGTCTTAGAGTAACAATCATAACCATTAATAATAAAAGTATGAGCGGGAAAATTGATCCCGAAGACAGAAAAGATTTTCTTTTATAACATCTGGGCATAATGCTATTTATTCTGAAAGGCCAAGTAAGATAAAGGTAAAATAATCGGAAATCCTCATGAATGAGTACCCTGATAAATTTTGGTTCTACTAATTTCAATTTAGAAATTTAACTCGATTAAAAACACGTAAAATATAAATAAAATAAAATGTTTCTTTATTTAAGAAATAATTAAATTGCAGTGTCTTTTTTTTTAAAAAAAATTATTCTCGTTAAGGATGTTAAACACATTTAGATAATGTTAATAAGAACTTAGATATTTTTTTTAACTCTTGATCATAAATTTAAACAAAGCGGAGTTTATAGTAAGAAGGATGTTCATTTAGGCCTTTACAGTAATAATGGAGCCCTTCCGAGGTGAAACATAAGTTTTAAAAGTATATATTACTCGTAATATAATAATACCGTGAAACACATTTATATGTCATAATTATTAACTATCTTTTATAACTGAAAAATGTAAACTAGGTATAAGTGCAACGGAAGGATGATAGGTATCCAGGAAATTGTTGTGTTAGTACTTATTATAGACCTTATGTGTCTCTAGAATAGTATTAAGCAACTAATCAATTTAATTACTTAAGCTAAATGTGCGCTAGTGGTTGTGAAAGGATGCACTCAGTACTTGCACATGATGGGAAATTTGATACAGCAGCTAAACCATCTCATCAGTATCCGGATTCGTAGAATAAGCTTTAACACGCTTGACAATTGATTAGTGCACTCAGATTACGATTACGTGCCTCAGAGTTCGCTACTATTAGTTTCTAAGCAATGATTACCTGCCATAAAATGTTGGCTTTGATTTTTAAGTATTTAAAGAACAAAATGCGATGAAAGAAAAGGAGCGATATGAATGAAATGATTTGAATTCTGTGGTTAGTTGCGTAAAAGCAACAGCTATTGAAAAAAGGGATTCATTACTTGCTTATATGAAGGGATTCCTTTTCAATTTATTAAATATTGGTATTAAACATAACACCGAAGTTGAGTTATTTGTAAAAAATTTTTATTAAAAAACTCCATTTAAAACGTAGAAACTTTTAGATGTTCTGACATATATTAAATACAGAATTATCATAGCTTGAAACCGATCACGCAGCTTCCAGAATAATAAAGGGTTTGAATTACAGGTTAGCTTCAAACTTTTGTGTTTTGACAACTTTAAACTTCTTAGATGTGTTTTCTAAGTTAACTATTTCCTAGAATTATCATATTTTGAAACACGATATTTAGCTTCTAGAATAGTCTTCTGTTGTTTACTTCAACATGCTGTGGTGTCCAAACGTTTTCGGTTTCATATTATATGTAGGCAATCTGTTTCATATTAATTCACGCGCAGAGTATCGCATACCCGAAGATATGATACGAAGATATGTCAAAAGATATGACCTTAAAGTTAGCTACACGTGGAATTATTCATTTTCCAAAAATTATTTTAATGGAGTCTTGAAAAAAGTTATACCGTGGGTATGACACACTCTGCGCGAGAAAGGCCAAGCTAATATAACTAAATTTTACTATTTTAAATACAATTCTTAAGTCATGATGATAAAACAAATGAATGTCTTGGACTATTTATAAATTATTTAGAAATACATACAAGTAGAAATTATAAATTTAATATTTTATTAAAATTATGGATAAGAGGAAAATATAATGATTAAATTTGTGTATTTTACGCTTATGTTTAATGTATTATATATGTGTATTTATTAAATATGTAAAGATAAGCAAATTTTACAGCTAAATCATATTTCTAATTTTCATTTAACGCTTTTTGTTCATGTTGAACATACAACATTTGCGTATTAATTTCAACATATAGTATTTCTCAGAGAACATCTCCTAGTTCTAAAATACCAATTCATTTGTAATGGGGAAACTCGAATGTTCTCACGCGTCACCATTCATTCGAAACCTAAATAAAAAATAACGAGGGTGTGTGCTTATGACCACAGGATAGAAGTGATAACTTCAAATTTTATAATGTTATTTTAGTGGTTAGTTAGGTGAATACAAAACAAGGAGATGTCAGTATTGTCCTATAAAATTATTTATTCATATGTATGTACTCATAAAGTAATATTTGTGTGCGAAATATACAATCATATTTGGGAATTAATTGTATACTAAGAAGGAAACAATAGGTTTATGGTAGCTGAAATAGGTTATAAATCCTTTAGATTCAAAATTTTATTTAAATATCTATTAAAAAAAGCTCCGTCAAGAGTTGTTCCGTACTTCTTCGTGCTCCATTTGTATCACTTGACATAATTAAATTGAATTTCGATTTTAAAAAATCAACTAAATGTTTTGATTTGTCTTTTGAAAACTCTACTTTAAAATTCCCTTTTAAAATCATAGATTAATTTGTTTAGAAGACCCGATCTGGCTTTATGAAGCTTGGTTGTAATTTAACAATATTTAATTTTATCCATGAATTAATTTAAGCAAATGGATAGATAGTATGACTGGTAGTTGAATGGGAAGAAAGGAACTAGGTCAAAACATTTAAAAAGGGATTTAATCAGAAGATTTATATCACGTAATCTCTGGCTTTCTTGCGTGACTCATTGCAGAGGTTAAATATTAGAAAATAAATAATACAAAATTTTCAAACGCCAGAGTAAATACGAAGATTTAAAATAATTTTAAATAATATAAAATTTTCAAACGCCAGAATAAATACGAGCATTTAAAATAATTTTCTGTAATTTTTTTTTGTCTTAAAAATATCAATATATTTATTTATTACTCACTATTGTACTGCACAATGATTCTTCAATTAAATGATTCAAATAATAATCAAACAAAAACACTATTTCAACAATGCACAGTATATACACATTGAATTTTCCACTAAATCCATTCAATTTCACTTATAAGATATAAACAGCACTATACGTCAGCTGTATAGCTACATATATACTACTATAAACATGTCGGTGACTCGAGATTTCACCCATCCAAAATGTGTCTAAGACACACAGCACACTGCGCGTGCATCAGTTATGAGCATGTCGGTGGCGCGAACCATAAGATTTTCCCTTACCAAAAAGTGTCCAACGCGGCTAAAGAAGTTTTCATTTCATAAAAATGCTGAATTAGCAGTAATTAAATAATGATATTTAACGCGCGCTCGATCTGTCAAAATAATCAAACCACTGAAACTTATAACAGTTTCATTCAAATTCTGGTTTACTAAGAAGAGCGCCACCTGATGATATTACAAGAATAATCTACAACCTACGGACGTAACAAACATGATTCAAAAAATAATTACTTTTTTTTTTACTAAATTATAAAATTAATTTACCTTAAGCCTTTCTTCTGGCTCACCAACAAACATTTTAAACAAGATTGTGCGACGACGTTTAGGTAAGCATGTTTCTATAGATTAACATTCATAAAAAAATCTATTTCCGTCCTGCAAAAACCTGAAGCATACTAATTTGTTGTAAAATATAGTGATTTTAAACTATGTACATTTTATTCAAAAACAAAAGAGAGTATATAAAATGATATAACTTGAAAGATAATGATAACGCAGCTGGATGACTATAAGGTCAGAAATCATTAAAAATAAATTTAGTTTGGTTTGGAAGTGATGAAAATTGTCATTTTATTTCAACTTTTCTCCCTTTAGTTGATAGATTAAGTTACTGAGCAGTGAAAAGTTTCACGATCCAATAAAAATTTATCCATGCCCAACTATGCGCATACATTCTTCTGGAAAGAGGGAATAATTTTAAGGTTGATGATCATTCCAGCCTAATTTTTTGTCCAACGTCGAATGCAATGCTTTTTTCTTACAGAGCTATATTAAACATAAACGAATAAAAAAAATAACAATAAAATGCTCATTTGATGTAGCATTTCTTTCGTTATCTTTGCTTAGTATATAAATAATGAAATATATTGCTTTTAAAATTCAATCTGTTGAAAAAAGAAATCCCAGATGAAAAAGTTGTGATGTGAATTTGGAGATGTGAATGTATTTTAAGTCCTAAAGAAATATTAAAAGCTAAATATTTCAAATATATATCTCAGGATTTTCAAACGCAAAATCAAATATTTTTGACACTAAAGTAGAGCTTCTCAAACTTTCAATACTCGTGACCCAATATTCAATCATCATTTTCATCGCGCCCACCCCTCTTCTCCTCACCATACAGTAATAATGTATTGTGAATTCAATAATACTGTACTCTTACACTAAAGCTACAATACGACTTTAACTTCTTATGTGCCACCGACGTATATAAACGTGTCGATCAGCCAAAGCATTAATTTTCTAGACGTATTTTTACGGATTTTTGATGTACGATCTTTTCTATGCACTGCTATCCATAAAATTATTCCTAAGGCTTTCGAATACAATAAAAGGACCTTGACAGTCTTTGCAAATTATTTACTTATTTCAGAGGATACTACTTATTTTTATTCCTTTTCTCCTCCCCCCCAGCCAAAAAACCCATCAAAATACGCGCGTCTACGTGGAAAACTGTGGCATTGGGGAGCGAACCACGTAACTTTTAATCGGCAGTTAAGGAATTAATTATAACCGTACAAAAATCATCAAGATAAGTGTTAATACAAACCCCTGGGGTCACTGTGGTAGTTATCAAACTTGTTCTTAACTTAGTATTGGTTAATAAATAATAAAATGCATGGAACAGTACACAGATACTTTTTTAAGTGTATTATATCAGTGTAAATGTGTGTGTGTAATTTATATTTTACTATGTCAGAAAGTATTTTGTTTGCTTACTTTCAAATAAAGTAAATTAATAATTTTTTAAATAATCTTTAGTTTTCAACTTTTCAATGTGCTGGCGCCCCTCGTAGAGTTTTCACGCCCCTCAAGGGGGTGCGCCCCACAGTTTGAGAAACGCTGCCCTAAAGTCAAATTATTTTTATCATGCTTAAGTAACTCAGATATATCTTTTTCAAGCAACATAGACATTTGGATTTAACTTTATTTGATTGATTTGTAATCTATTATTTGATTAATTTCTAATATAAAGCATTTGGCTTTGTTACGACGTTATATCAAATGCCTAATTGTATATTAATGCTGCACTTTGAAACATCAGAAAACTATCAACCATATTATACCACAAATAAATAATTTTGTGTCATAGATTAATAGAAATAAGCATAAAGATCTTGCAATTTTTATAGTACTTTGATATTTTTTTTATTTGTTCAAAAATTAATTATATGAAGGTTTAATTAATATTATTTTTTAAATTATTTAAATCCACAAAAAGCATTTTCTTACCAAAATCTATTTTTTGAGGAAAAGTAGAGAATAATTTCAAACTTTGGTAAAATGTCATTGTATCCAGGTACTTTTATGAAACATTGTTGAGAGGGACATGCATTATTTCATTTAATGCAAATGATTTACCGAAAGACGATTAAAAGTTTTTCAATCAAATCATTTAATAATTTTCTTACTAAATTTCATTTTAATAATTTATATTGATTTATTTTTATGTAATGTGACATAAAACACACGCACAGTTTTATAATCAATATTATTTATTAAAAATAAATAAATTTTGCTATTCGAAATACTTCAACTTTTTTAATTATTGCTTGATAAAGGGAGTATTAGTGAAAAACTAAAATGTAATAGGGTTGTAAAATTTTTGTTTTTCTTTGCAATCGTTATACCCTAGACAAGTGATCTTCGACCTAGATAAGAAGAAATGCAAAAAGAAAAAAAAAGTATTTCACTTGTGCATTACATGAAAGTTTGGAAAGGAAATGAGAGAGAAAAAATTTTCCTATTATTTGCGAATTTTTCAGAATGATACAATTCAATAATGTCGTAACGCTGAAGTGTTCTAAATATGTTAGGAAAAGGTCGAAATCAGGGGACTTGCCATTCTCAGAGGGTTCATCAGTTTGCAGCCAAACCATCTGCAAGAGTTTTTTTTAAGTCACTGCACTAAGGTATGATATTGGATACTGTTTTACGATGAATATCAAGTTTTGTTTTTAAATAAATGAATGTGCCTTTGACAGAAATGGCCGCTTCCGAAGTAGCATCACCTTCCAACTCATAATATCAAGGGTTCCTCCAATCTCTTCATGGTTTATGATGGTATGTGCTTGTATGATGGACATGTGCAATTTGATTTTAAATCAACTTGCTACATAAGTGTTTCTTCTGTTATGTATCCGTATGCAATCCAACCCAACACAGTTATTTCAACAAGACAGGTCCTGGCCTCATACTACTCGTCAAACTTTCAATAGCCTAAGAGGAATTGACATCTTTCTCTGGCTGTCTGTCTGAATCCATCTCTCTCCCATCGAACATGTATGGAGTTTTATCTATCAATCAGTTCACATGACACCTCGAGGGAACATGATAAAATAATTATGAACTGTAGTAGACAGTAGACTCAGTTCGGCCAAAAATATCCCATGATACCAATGCCGGCCTTATGGGAATTATGCCTTGATTCTTAGTGGTTCGTAGGACCCACACTAAAAATTGAATAAGCCTTTTTCTAGACCATACCTATATGAAATCCTTTATGTAATGATGTCTCCCGTTATTAAAAGTTGGCTTCATTTGCCTCATTTGGTTGAAGTGTATACAGTGAGGAGCTGATACGAACCTTAAGATTGTCGAGGCCTTAAGTCATCACGTTGAAATGGTATGGAAGTTTTGAGACGAAAGTGCCCTCTTAGATATTATCTTTATCACGTGATCAAGTTTCGGAATTATGATATCAGTAGCCCTAATGCTACGTTCCAGTGTGGATTATTAATCCAACCATGTCTATTTGTATTATGAATTAACAATAGCAATTATTATTAATACTTCAATAATAAATCAACTAATATTTTACAATAGTTTTTGAAATTCAATGAGATTGAAATAATTTTACGCGTATTTGTATTTCTATTATTTATTTTATATTAAATAGATTCTCGATGAATACGCCAACAAGAATTGAACTGTACTATTGAAAACAAATTCAAACAAAATAAATCATTTCGAAATAATTTGTTAACATATAAATTTAATCAAAGTTTTATTTGTGTGCTTTTAATGCGTGGGTTTCTGAAAAATACACGCCTTTATAAAGTTTTTTTATTCAGTTAACGTAGAACGGTCAAATCAATACATTATATATAACTTAAGTACTTTTGTTTGTTTTGCATATATTACAAAATTATACACCAAGAACTACAAAGAGAAAATAAAGAGAAAAGAATGGCTACATATATAGTTTCAATCTTGATCCTCTTCCACGTACCAAGGGAAACAGCTTTAAAATGCATTAAGAAAAATATACTTATTTTCTTCCCAGAAAAATTGTGGGATCACAGAATTTTGAAAGCCAGCATTCTAAAATGGCGATTTCCTAACGTCGTCGGATAGCACTCAACAAGAACGAAAGGGCAAATCTCCCAGGAACACAACGCCATTTGAATTCGCATAATTTAGTAGTTAGAAGTTCAAAGTCTTCTCTGTGGTGAATTTGATCGTGGGCGAATAGAATGCATAAAATGGTGAATGCAACAGAGCATGGTAGATTCTTCAGAAGATTGGATACACGATTTTTTCCGAGAAAGTTGGAATGACTCACGTTTTTGTCGGAGGAGATTGGAATTTCTTCGAATGTATTATTTTCAAGCAAAAATAGAAAAAAAATCTAGAATTTAAGCAAATTTTGACCTAGTACTCAAGGAAAATTTCTTTGTCTGGAAAGTAACAAAAATTTTTAAAAAACGAAGTACTGCAAAGATTTGTCCATTATACGTTGTGAGTATAATATTTGTTACATTATAGTATAAAAATATTTAAGAATATAATATTTGTAACAAATAGTATAAAAAATATTTAAGCATCCATTCTCTACTAAAATGAAATTATATTTTTTGCACATTAATACAATTGTTTTAATTTGCACTCTTAGTTATTTTAAAAAGCGTTTACAACTTTTAAATTAAAAGGTAAAAAAATAGCGGAATAGTTATAACTTTTTGGGTTTAAAACCGTCAGAAAAAAATCAAACTTTAAAAAAATTAGTTGATTACCAACAATTTTTAAATAAATAAAACTCTAACAAAGTTACTTTTTTATAACAAAGCTCAAAAATGTAAACGTAAAAAAAATATTTTAGATAAATTTGATGTACAATTAAATCTAGAAAAATTTATTGTTTTTGGAATATTAAAGTAAATAATGCATCAGAGGAAACTTTTAATATTTTCATTTGTGTTTACAATTTATAATTAAATTTCTACAAATGATAACGAAGAATTTAAATACATGATAAATGCACAAGAAAGAAAAAATAGACATTTGCTTAAATCATTTGAAGCAAAACCTCTTGATATACAAATAAAAATCTAAAAATGTGTTCTGAAAGAAAAAATAAATAATTATATTAAATAGTTAAAATAAACAGAAATTAACAAAGACGCATACTTAATATTTCCGAATACAAGCCGATCTTCGTGCAAACCCTGTATTCATCCCAATTTTAGAAAAATTCCTGTAATTTTCAAACACATCAGCA
>BMAV01023060.1:85111-112214 GCA_019973955.1 Trichonephila inaurata madagascariensis | reverse complement strand
TTTTTTTTTTGTTTACAATTACACAGTCATTACTACAGCGTGATTTTTTTAAATACACGCTAATGGTTTTTCAATGTGAAAAAAAACAGTGTTAAAAAATCTGTATAAGTAGCAAAGGTATTCTTAGGATTATAGAAGAAACCTGTAAGTCGTTAATTCATGTGTCAGGGAAGAGTTCAAAAATCTTGGGGTCCGCTTTCAGGCTGATTCAGAAAGAGGTACCGTGGAGATCAAAAGTTTAAGAACCACTGTTGTACATTGTCTGTGCATTTTTAAAATTTTTTTTTTTTGGGGGGGGGGAATTCGAATATAGAACATGATTGTCAAATGATATTTCATACCCTGGAAGAAAAACTTTTGCTTGGTGATCATATGCATTTAGAAATCATAATGAATGAATGGGAATTTTATGAACTATTCGGAATCTCGGATTCTAACACGGATTTTAAAGGATATGTGGGATTTTTTTTAGTGTTTTAGATTAAAGCTCCATTCAAAGCACTCAAAAAAAAGATTAAAATAGTTTGGGCATAGCTAATGTACAATGTAAAAAAAAAAACTTGTTCTTCCTAAATTACTTTTTTTTTAGATTAGCGAATCTGTGAACAAGTATAAGCTGACCTCTGACTTTAATTTAAATTGTTCCAAAAAATTTCAACTTATACATGTAAGTACTGTACTTTTCACTTCATATTATTAAAAATATTACTATAAAACAAGTTACTCTTTGACGGAAATTGCTTATGATACAGTTAAAAAAAAGTTAACAGGTATAATAAGTTTTAAGTTGCATCAATAAAAATAATCTAAATATTGTAAATCTGAGCTATCTTACTTGAATATAAAAAAATTCCAATAACACTAAAAATAACAATAAAGAACTAAAAAATTTTTAGATAATCATAACAAAATAAATTCTACTTTACCATTTTTATTGCAATGGTAATATTTCCAGGACTGAGCAAAGATAAAAACTAAATTTGTAATATATGATAATATTATGATAAATTACTGCATGGAAAAGTTTACCATCCTTCATTTTTGAATGAATGTTTTAAAGAGTCACTGATAAACTAAATTTTTTTTAGGTAGAAATGATAGGTTAATTTTTAATATAAAACAAAGAAAAGAACTGAAAACTAATATAAAAAATTAGAGACATTTAGCAGGTTTTGTAAATTTGTTGAGTAGCTGATAAACTAATTGTGGGCATCAAAAATTCATAGTTAGAAAGATCAGATTATCGCTAGGAATTCAGTGTAATGTGTCAGAGTCATTTCATCAAAGACAAAACAACAAAATAAATTATAAATATAATAACAAAGATAGCACATTTTTGTTCATTTTCCAGTTTGTTTAGAGAGTGATCATCTTTGGTATCTAGAAGATCTCTGACAACAACAGATTAAGTTTGCTCAAGCTCTCTGCATAAGCAACGCACTCTGCATAAGCAACGCTCTCTACATTTGTTGGTTCAACCACAAACTTCTCTTTTTTATGGGATTTATTTCATAGTAATTAAATATCAAAAATACAAGTTTTATATATTTCATTTTTTTTAAAATAAAGAATGCACAAAAGTAAATGACATTTAATCCTATGATTTCAATCGATTACCACTGAAAACTATAAAAAAATTGTTATAACGTATATTACGCTGTACTTCTTTATAAAGAACGATATGCATGTCTTTTAATGTGTTTACAAGGCATTTTTCTATGCATGTTTATAATGTTGTAGACCTATTTTTTAAAATTGTAAGGGTCCATTTCTTTTTATTCTTTTTTGTTTTAATGCTTGCTTTCAATGGGAAAAAAATAAGATTCTTAATAGTGCTCCAAATAGTACATACTTCTTCATCTATTACCATTTGGAAAGATTTAAAGACCCTATCTCGAACTGCGCCAGAAGAAAAGCGTTAAAAAGATTAATATCGGTGTAATAAAATTCCTGAAGAAGAGTCTTCCTTATCTCGTCTGCAAACTGGGGCCTCTACCCGGCAACTAATCAAAATGAAAGATTCTTTGACGTAGCACCAGCTTGAAAAGATTATTTTCTGCTCACTGGCTTCAAATTGAAACCATCTTCACGCTCTGGACATATGAGCTTTGACTGCATTTTCTCATTATATGTAAGGCTATTGATACTGAGAAAGGGAAACAATCTCATAGTGTTGTTATTTTTTCAGTTTTCCCACAATATTCAATAGTTTCTGGAAACTGAATTTCAAAATAAATCTGTAACTTACCAGGGGAATTGATTTTGTTTCGAAATTCGATGTAAAAGGAAAGTGATGCAAAATAATATAAACATAATTTGTGTAACAATAAACAAACAAAAAACCAAACTTTGAAATGTTTAATTTTGGTAGAAATGTTAGGTTAATTCTTAATATAAAGCAAAGAAAAAGTAATTGGAAACTAATATTTAAAAAAAAAGTTAAAAACATTAAGTAGATTTTGTAAATTTGTTGAGTAACTACATGTTGATCAATTTATACTTTCAGAGTATTTTATGGAAATCGAAGTCGATACGTACTGAATGTAAAAATATAGAACTATTATTAAGCATATACGGTTTTATGTTCTGTAATAAAATACATATATATAGTAGTGACTCTAAAGAAATTGTTTGAAATGATAACTTTTAACGAAAGTTCTCTCTCTTGGCATTTTTTACAAAAAACATAGAATTTTATGAAACCATATTTTTTTATTTCCTGTATGTCTTCAGCTGCTATAGACTATAATAATTAAATTACTACAACTGGATGATTGTATATCTTCCTCAATGTTCCAAGAAATATACTGCCGTTTTCGCGCTTTTTTTGTTACATTCAAAGCTCTGCTTTAGAATGCGATGTTAACAAAAAATCATATCCAACCATCTCTCTTTTTTTATTTAAAACAATTAAAATCATTACATATGAAAAGACCAATATTTTTAGTCTTCAAGCAATATTTTAAATTAACAATAAGCACAAATAAATCATTAGTTTTATTTGTATTATGACTAGTTATGGTTATTTGTCCATTTGGTGATAAATTAAGTTAAATTTTACTCTGATTCGGCATTTCTGCGACCTAAGATTGATTAACATTATAGAGTTGTGTAATTAATGACAATAATACATACGAAACTTAATGACAGCATATTTCTTTATCTCTCAGAAAATTTCTAGAAAGAGTCACATTTCTCTGAATATAAACTGAAATATATATATATATATATATCATTTAGATTAACTGTATTACGTAATAATTATGTAGGTGATAAAATGACTAGGATGGTAAAACATCGACTTCAGTCTTCCCCGAAAAGTACGCTACATGACAGTCCCGATATTGCATAATCAGAGACCTCAGTGACCCATCTCAAACCAAAAGATACAACATATTATTTGCTTAATTCCCGGCGATTTTAAGAGTAGTTTCGATGTAACTTTTGGTTGCAGTTTGGTTTTTGGCAGCAGCTGAATTTCATTTTTAATCTGGTATTTGTAAAGTATCGATGACGTATCATTTTTAATTTTTCTGATAAGTTTTGATATCCTTCAATGTTAATTCGAAATAAAAACTGATTTGTTGAGTAAGAGGACTAGAATTTAAAGGGAGATGTACGTAACTAACCTGTCACTACTAATTCAAGCATCTGGTGATCTTATATACAACCGTTATTCATACTCATCTGATTTTGTTTTATTTTACTTTCGGAATTCTTGCATTACTAGTATTAGTGTTGACACTTTTTCCCATTGTGGTTATTCCTACTTAAGGCTAAGGAAGTACTTCAGAGTACTTCCGACTTATTATTTTAAAAATGGCTATCAAGAGATTCACAGATTTGAGAATTAAGTCATTCAATAACTCTATATTTTCAAAAACATTTCGCTCTTTTTTGAAGACTGAAATTACCTTAGAGGAAAATGAAGAAATACATCTATTTAATAATGATTATGATAAGATTCCCACATACATCCAGCCTCTGATCTGTTTATAACTGGAATGATATCTTTACCTAAAGCATGCGTGATATTCAGTCATGCATTGGAGTGTGTGTGTGAGTGTATGGGTTTATAGAGCAAACCATGCGGGAAAATCCTTAAGAAGATCAAAAGAAATTTTTCTTCATGTAGCACACTGTAACTCCAGTGAAATAAATGCATTTCTTAACAAAAAAGATGGGGATCAAGATAAACGAAAGCAGTTACAGTTAGAGACAGCTGAATTAACCAAGACTGAACTCGATAGATATGCTACTTTTTTTAAAGGAACTGTTAAACAACAGTTTACCTTCTAATATTCTAAATGAAAATATTGAATTTATTTATTCCATACATTGACACCGAATCTGATTCAAGCCCAGGATACTATAATAAAAAATACATCGTTTGTGTTGAACAAAGAAAATCTGAATTGCGTTTTAATATACAGTAATACCGCGACTTACGCGAATCCCGAGTTACGCGATTTTCAAGTCTCATAGAATCGTCTTTTGGTTTGAAAAAAATAGTAAAATTGGTTTAATCTGGCCTGGCATATAAGTTTAGAAGTGAATAGTAATTATGTTCCAGAACTGTTGAATGCCACAATCAGGAGCTGACAATTGATGAGCTCATAGAAATGCATGAGCAAAAGCGAAACATTGAAGAAATTCGAGTCTTTAGACCCAGTTCAATCAGAAAGTTGTAAGATGGTTGGAAATTTTACAGAAGGCGTAAGTCAATACTCAATCAATAGTGGTAGGAATTTTGAAGTAGAAGGATACAGGCTCAAATGGGAATCAAAAGGGAAAAGAAACAAGAATGGATGTAAATACAATAAATATAGAACAAAATACAAGATTGATCCCATGCACACAAACGGAGACATACAGTAATTAAAATTATACAATGGGAAAGGTTTGGAAACATGCGTGATCATAATAAGATTTTTAAAATACAGATACATAAAGCATACATACACATAAATACATTAATGCATATACATACACATATATATGCGTGCAAATACACACATATACATACACTTACAATAAATATTAGCAAACACATTCAAAAAATTACAATCTAAATAATACGGGAAAATGCTATTAATGTATGCACAACATGATGTAAAAGAAGATTTGCTCTGAACAAATGCAAAGAAAGGAGGACACGCCACACACACACATATCGTTCTTTTATAGGCAATTCATGAGTGTACGTCTTTCGGAAGAGAATTTAGTACAAACAAGTATCAATTACTGACATCCTGGACTGTGTCACTGAAGCAAGAGCACTGGACAGTAGGCGACAAATTAAAGTGTTTCAAATAGGCTTTAAAGTTTCCATGCCCAGTTAGAAACCAGATAATTTTAAAATTAGGTAGAAAGTGTTTCGTCTTTAGACGTCTCTGAATAGAAGGAATAAATACCTTGGTGAAATGTGCATTATTTGATATTTGATATAAGTTATTCTCCTTGGAAATAATTTTTTCTTCAAAAACATTTTTATAATATGATTTCGGAATGCTCATAGGAATCAAATTGTTTATTTTTATCGCTTCTTTTGCAAGCCAGTTTTTTCGTTTTCAAGTCGTTCTTTTGCAACTTTCATTGACATAGATTCCCGTATGACTACGAACAAAAGAAAAGAAAACTTGTACACCTCTGTTTCGAAGAAAATTGAGATTAATTTGAGTTTTAACATTTAGGTGATTTTGAGAATTAATGTTATTTAAGGCATATAAAGATGAAAGAGATTTAAAAAAAGGGTTACATATTTTAGACATTATGTACTCGATCAATGAGAATATTGTTTCAACAAAATAGGGAAGAAAATATTTATTTAGCACATACGAGGAAATTTTTCTGGAGATAAAAAAAAAAGTCTTTGAGCCGGCAGAATACTTTGTTAGATTTTATGAAACCTTCTACATCAAAAGAAATTCGGCTTACAATTTTGTATGTGTGTTATTTAATATTATACTAAACATTATTTTTTCTAATTTAGTATTTTCTTTCGTCTTCGAACCCAAACGAAAAATAATTTAAATGTATTTATAGGCAAAATCATATCCCGACTTACTCGGCTATCAATCAGTTCCACCTATTCCGTAAGTTCAAGGTATTACTGTATTACGTACAAGCACTACAGGTTTATTCTTTGGGTGCCTGGGGCCCAGAAGGTCCCATATAAGCTGGACTGAACAGGATCCAAGAGTCCCTCCTTAGATCCAACAGTGGCGGGGGGACCCACAAATCTTCTGAATCCAGGACCCGAAACGAGAATAAACAGGAACTGCGTACAAGTTGTGTTTTTCTGTATTACCCTGAGCGATGTTTAAGCTGGAAATTACCCATGTGATGATGCGAATTTTCCAATTGATTTCATTTCTTAATATTTATATCTAATTATATATATCCAATAATAAATTATTAATGATGTTTCGTTTATTCAATGATGTTTTTTTCAAATTTATTATTACGTTTGTTTCATTTTAGGTGTAATTTGTTCACTGAAAGATGTGATTTTATAATTTATTGATTGATTATCAGAATCAAATATTATGAAATAACAATAGTTGTTTCATAATATATGATGTTGATCCAAATTGTTGCTCAAGTTTTGTCATCAAACCTGCACAGTTAGGTAAAACTACAAAAAAAAATTTATTTTTCTGTCTCTATTTTTTTTTTTTTTTTTTTGTGATGCAGCGGAAATTTATTTAGCTGCTCTCTTGGTGGTGACGATGAATATCAATCTTCCGCCTGAATATCTATCATCACAAACTCCATCATGAATGCCACCCGCTAAGCTAAATTTGAAGCTGTATAAGCATGCTATTAAAAAATATGTATTACTGATGGATAATGACACAAGTTTGGTAATGAAAAATAATCAGAAAAATATATTGCAGTGTGAAATTTTATCAGGAGACAAGAAAGGTGAAATTGTATGCATACCAAGTATCACACTGGACACTGGAGGGGATTTGGATATGCCATCCGTACTAAACCGTACGCAATTCCCTGTAAAATAGGCATTTACCATAACTATTAATAAGTCACAGGGGCAGTTTAGATAAAGTCGGTTTATGTGTAACATCTAAGGAAACAATATTTACTCATGAACGACTGTACGTGGCAAAAAGTGTTTGTGAAAGGTGTGTTGAAAAGGTGATTAGAAGCATTGCTTTTGAAAATGCACTAAAATGAAGTTTAAATTAAAATGCAGAGATGAAGACTTGAAACCTATTTTCTGCTTACAATACATTGAAAAAAACCGAACTATACAATAAACGTAAGTTACACTGTTACTTCAGCAATGAGTATGAACAGTAGTATAAACTATACAATAGGTGTTGGTAAGCCGTTAACAGTAAGTAAAACACAGGAGAGAGAAGGTACCCCTTCCTAGTGTTACTTAAATATAAATTTTAATTTTGAGCATGGAGAAAACTAGATTTAAAAAAAGTATCATTTTCGAATAAACAATTATAAAAAGTTATCGAAGCTTTGCAAAATGAGTATCAATGTCAGAAAAATTCGCCAAACTTAAATTCGTTATCTTATAGTATGACACTTCTCTTTTTGGTATTCCTTTAAAACATTCTGATAACTAAATTATTTTTATGAAATCTTCAAAAGAAGTTATTTTGGAAAAATAGCTACTGAAAATGGTAACTAACGGTTTTTTCTAACGAATTAAGAAACAAATCGAGAAATAAAACCTCTATCAAAAAAATTCCTGACATAGAAATAAACTGAAATAAATAACTCATTTCCTATTTATTTCATAGCATTGTGTCTGCACCAACGATTTGTACTTCTGCTTTAACAGTTCAGCTAATGACATTTCCAGAGCATTTTCTTGATAGAAAAATATGATGAATTATCTTCAATATAAGAAATATAAGAGGATCTCTCTGAGATCAGTCGAGTACAAAACATAAAGAAAAGCAAAAGGGTGAAGAAAGAAAATCTCCGATTTTCTAAATCTTCTTCGCTACTTTGATACAGATGGAAGGAAAATCCTTTCCAAATTGCCGCCTAAATCCCTTTTTTTTTCTTTTCTCCGTCTACGTAGGATGACACAAATGTACATAGAGTACTGTGTATAAAGAGATAAAGACAATCTAGAAACTTCAGAACTACGTTTTGGGATTTTCTGAGGAATAAACTAGAAGATCCAGATCAAAAGGAATGTCGTTATTATTAATTGCTTTTCTTGATACTCACTTTACAACACCAAATCGGCATTTTATCTGGGACCAAAACAAATAGAACTGTCAAGAGAAGAAATCCAGAAACGAAGTTTTACTCAACAAACATGTCTGACTTTAGCTCAATGCATGAACTGTTTACTTACTTTATAGTTATTTATTAAAACCAGGATCCCTCCTTTTAAGTAAATTGTTCCTAAAGATAAATTTGTAAAGTCTTTTGTACGCTGTGTTATTTACCTCCTTAATGATTGTAAACATTTATTTTTCATCAAAAAATGTTTTTTTTTTTTAAATATTGGATAAATATAAAAAGGTTTGATGTTATACAATAAGGATTAAATATTTATTATCTATTATTGTTTTGAACTGAACCTTGTCCATTTTTAAAAGCATAGTTCATGAGAATTACTTTGTTTTCTTTCTTTTTCTGACTTTGTATTTGAGTTTAATTTCCTTTCAAGGAAAGAGCAAAGACTTTTTCCATTCAAAATTATCTAAAACTTTAATTCTACCGGTTTTTTTCGGTCATTTTAAATTCTATATTTTACACAACAATGTTTTGTTTTCTATAGTTTTAGTCGACACCCATCACTATTACACTCATGAATTTAAAGCACACTTTTGATTCTTCGAAGAAAACTTCTAAAGAAGTACAAGACACTTTGTACGGGGAGCATCTCCTAGAGAGAGACAAACAGCAACTATTACAAAAAAGATTCTGTAACACAAAAAACTTTCAAAACAAACAACATGTTGTCATCTTGTAAAAAATAAATAGTTTCGACAGCGTTGATAAATGACATGACAAAAATAATTATTTCACGCAAAATACATACTATTAAGGTATCCGACTACGTTCGCAACAATGATTATAAAAAAGCGCATAAATGGATAATTGTCATGATATTTAGTGTCACTTAGATTAGAATACATGTATAAAAATGTCTTAAGGACATTTTGACAAAACAAATTATTTAAATACAATATTTTGGCAAAAAATTAACTTAGAATAATCTTTTTTTCAAATGTTCTCCTTTCGTAAAACATGCTTCTATTATAATAATATTTTGGCTGTATATAGCTCATACATTTCTACAGCGGCTCAACTAGAAATTTTGAAAAATTCACATTATTTTCAGAGTTGCCACCAATTGAAATAATTATTGGCGTTTTTTCTTAAAACTGCTCCCCTCTGTTGTCGTAAAATATGGATAAACCCACTTCTATGTTATATATTTCAAAAATTCTAGTTGAGCCTTTGTACAGAGGTCTGAGCTATATACAGGTAAAATATTATTATAATAGAAGCATTTTTCACAAAAGGTGAACATTTTGAAAAAAGATTATTCTAAGTTCATTTTTTATCAAAATATTGTACTTAAATATTTTTTTATTGTAATTCTATTCTTAAAATAAATTTATATAAATTTTCTAATCTAAGTGAAACTAAATATCATGAAAATTATCCATTTATGCGCTTTCTTAAAATCACGGTTCTGAACGTAGTCGGATACCTTAAGAGTATTATTGTATAAATAACATATAGAGAAATATACAAATAACTTATTAATGGGTGTTGGAAAGCTAAAATCTTAATTTTTTGAAAATTTGAGATTTTTACATTTTTTAATTTTATAGATTTTAACTTTCTAAAAATACATTACTTTAACCTCTAGGGTAACTAGTAGCCCTTAAGACCTATTTTTAGACAATCGTTGAAACTGGGCTATTCCCATCTGAATGGCAAGAAATTATGAACAAAGTACTTCGTTTTTGCTTAAAATTTGAACGTCTAATATGAGCCAAAACATGTATCTTTTATTAAAAATTAAGCCTTTTATTTTTTTACTTCCTAGCCGACTTAGAAGCCTCACTGTATAACATTAAAATCAAATTATCTCAAAATGTAAATTTTGATGTACGATGTACCTTTTCTAAGAAACTACTGCTCACAGGTATGTAAATTTTCATGATATATTTATAATTATGGCTAATATATACTGAAATGAGCTTTTTGAAAAAAAAAAAAACTCAAAAATTCATTTTTTATAATTTTTTTTAAGTGAAAAATGGGTCAAATTTCACTATGCTTGATCAAATATGTGATAAATTATCCTTCTAGGACTATTGTATCTCTGTTTTTGTATAGTGCCTGTATTTAAAATTTTCTTTTTTTTTCTTTGTCTGTATTGCTTGTCTGATAGTCTGATATATATGTATATTGAATTCCTTTTTCTCATTACACTAATTTCTTTTCAAGACATCAAGCATTTTTAGGTTTTTTAACTATAATTTTAGACACCAATGTGTTCAAAATTTACTTGCCACCTTTATCTTTATTTGAGGATTTGATGATCGCATTTATTTAGACAGTTAGATCAGGGGTCGGCAGCTTTGTTGCTGTGGTAAGCCAAGCCAATCTACATATATGATCTAGAGTGCCAAACTGTAGAAAATTTTTGAAACAGTTTGATTCCCTTGATCATGCAGAAATAGGGGTCAAGAATATAGATTCTGGAGTTTTAATTTTGTATCATTTAAAGATGTTTATTAACTTAAAAATGAAATATATGAAATACAACTACCCTTTCAATATCAATGGAAAATTGAAAGTGTACATACATTGTGTATTATGTATCTTCGTACACATTTATTAAAATAGGAAATGATCATCATAAAATATATTTGTTCCCCTTCAACAAAGTTTAAAAAATAAATATTTTAATGCGAAACTTGTCCTTGCGTCGTCATTCAGTTTGTCACGATTCTGAACATTCAGTAATTAAACAACTTTTTTTCGAACACAAAACATTTTTTATTTAAGAAAAGATTTGTTCACATCTATATGTAAAACCAAAAGCGAAGATCGGGGTACATGAAATTTTCTTCAAACACCATGCAATTTCTTCAATTAGTAATATCTAATACTTTAAAATATTTGTCGATTTGTCATTAGGTTACCTACCGGATTCTCTCGCATTTCTGCAGATGTTGATTTCCATAGTTCTGAAAATATTTGTTCAATAAGTTCTATTTTATAATTATCAAGTTTCATTCACTCAAAAACTGTCAAATTTGTACAATGTAGAGCAGTGATGCTCAACCTGTGGTCTTTTCTAAGTGGTGTGGTTTTTTCTTCAATTATTTAAGCACAATGTACTTAAAATTTAGCAGTGAATTCTACCAACAAAGCAATCACATATATCAATTTTGCTATTAGTATGTTTTTTTTTTCAATAGTACAATGTAAATAAGGGGTTTTGTCAGGGACGAAAGAAAGATAAACTAAAAAAAATGCATAAAAAAATATAATTGTGTGTGGGTGGGTGTCTAATAGAGGAATTAATATAGTATCAAAATAAAAGCAAACAAAATAAGTTTTAAATTTTTATCAACTTAACTATATCCAGGGTTGTTTTGATCTCATAGTATTTTCTTCCCATTATCCTCATGCGCGGCCCGCCTGAAATACATGTTATATGTATGTGGCCCAGCGGTAATAAAGCTTGAATAATTTGGTGTAGAGTGTTACTGAGAATTCAACCGCATTCCAAATGTTGCACGCGGGCTATAGGATGCCGACCCATAATCTCCACTGCTGGCCACCATAAATGCAACACCAAGAAAGACAAGAGATAGCACAACAAAATTTATTTTGAAGATAACATGTTGACCAAGTATCAAGGATTAAATTTATAGACTGCTGTAAAGTGTGGTTCCAGCCAGTATCAGTAGCCAGAGTAGCCGCCATTATTGGAGATCCCCGCTGCGACACGCCTCGGCATTGATTCAAAGAGACTTTGGATGTCTTCTTGGGGTACAGCAGACCAAGCAGCTTCCACACGTTGCCCAAGTTGATCTGGTGTGACTGCTGGGGGTGTAATCTGGGTCAATCGTTGAACAACCATGGACCACATGTTTTCTATCGGTGAAAGATCCGGAGAGCGAGCTGGCCAGGAAAGCAATTCAATCTGGTGATAGACGAAGAACATTTCGATAATACTTGTCGCGTGTGGTCACTCATTATCCTGTGGAAATATTGCTGTGGCCAAGCCCTGAAGGTAAGGAAGGACAACTGGCTCCAACACCTCGGAGATGTAGCTCTGGCTGTTTAAGGTACTTACAATGCGTACTAGAGGAGTGCGAGAGTGATATCCAATATCACCCCATACCATAATACCCAGGGCAGGATCAGTGTGGTGGTGCATAACGCAGCTGTTCAGTATCCTCTCTCAACCGTGTCTTCAGACCCGAAACCGACCATCGTGGTGTTGCAGACAGATGCGTGACTCGTCAGTAAAGACAACTTCATTCCATTCTGCCACCCACATCCTTCTTTCATCGCACCTTTGGCGGCGGAGATTTCTGTGGTTCTGCGTCAAGGCTAGACCAAGCAATGGACGTCTTGCCGACATACCACTTTGCTGTAAACGGCGTAGAATGATACACACAGACACTGAATGATGCTTTACAGACTCAATGTGCTGTGCTATGGTTTGTGATGTGACTGAGCGATCCGTCACTGCCTTGCGCAGAATTTGTCTGTCCTGAAGTGAAGTGGTGCAATGTGGTGGATGCAATCTACCACGTCGGTCCGTCGTACCCTTCTGCATCCAACGGTCACATATCCGCATTACAGTTGTTTGGTTTCGTCCAATACGACTACCGATTTCCCTGAAAGATAATGCACGATCTCGGTAGGTCACTATCCTTCCTCTGTCGAACTCGGATACTTGATCAAAAGCTGATTTCTACGAGACATAACTGATCGTTTTTTTGAAAAAAAACACAAGAAAAACACAATTGCTGAACTTGAAATCGTCGAAATCTCCAAGCCTCAAATAGTGATTTGAGGTGTCGCCACAGGCACGCGTGATGTGTGTTTGCGCTGAAATTCTAATCATTTGCATACTCACCTCCGCTAATGCATGTTCTAAATTTAATGTTATTTTCATGCTTCCTTCAGGGTGTTGCATTTACGGTGGTCAGCAGTGTAAATTATAATTTAAGGCAGATTTTTTATTATTATTATTTTAGAACTTATTAATAATTGGAAGAGAAAACATTAAAAATTAATCCAAGTTATTTGCTAAATGAAAGCAAAAAATGGGGAAATAAATGTATAAAATAGATGAAAAGGGTTTATAAATTTATACTTCATGAAATAAGGAGAAACATTTAATAATAATGAATTAGAACAGTAACGTATAAAATATACTTAATACCAAGTTTATTAAACCAGCATGATTTTGAAATTATTTCTCCATTGTAGTCATTTTAAAATACATGGAAGATGTATTATAGCTTTATTTTATGTTGATAGTCTTTTTTTATATTTGTTGTTAAATGTACTTTAGATAAAAAGTGTATCTTAAGAAAATTAAACTTTTGTGAGAAAATAATTTTTATTGCTGAAAATGTATAACCATTTTTAATCAATATTTAAAACAGTAAAAGCAATATTTTCATGGATCTGGTTTTGATTTGCAATTATTTTTGAAATTAGTAATTGATAATTTAATAATAAAAAAAACATTTTGTATTCTTCAGGAATTGAAATTCTATTAGTTTTGAATTACCTAAAATACTTAACATTAATTGCAGTAATTATTATATTATATAGTAGAGCTCTATATTGTAAGAATTGTGACAAATTAAAGCAGTATTTTATTTCTGATGGCTGTGATTTTTAAAGAACACAACGATTTAAATCAAAACTGTTTTTTTTATTTACTTATTGTATACCCTATCGCAATTCAAATTTTCTCCTGATAACTGTACCTAGAAAAATTGATTTCCTAAAACAAGATATTACATATGTTAAATATGTCATATATTGAAATCTTAATATTTGTAACTATATTTGTTATTATATTTCAAACGAAAAATTTTAGGGATGAAATGGTAAGCATTTAGAGCAATATCAAATATTTGTTACTTTTTTTTTATTATAGCAAGGATAAAGCGAAAAATACTTGTAATCTTTGAGAAAAATATTGTAAGGCAATTTTACACACATATTTTAAAATTTAATTAAAAAAGACTCATTTTAGCATGAAAAATTGTAAGCAATACAAGTTGTTATTTAAATCTCAAACAAATAATTTGCTCAAATGGTACTTATTAAATTTTACCATGGTATTTAATTTCAGGAGTTTGTATGCTAAAATATTAACATATATACATATCCTACTTTTATAAATACGGTACATATATTTTAAATTCCTCATCTAAAATAATTGCGTTGCAATGCAGAGCAAACTTGATTTAGTTTCTAAAAAAATATTTGAGGTTTGTGCAAAAATTAGGTGCTAAAAATTGTTCCGTATGCACATCGTATATATCCATTAAAAATGTTTCGCGAATTTTCAAAATTTAGCTTAGGGAGATGGCCACTAAAAACTTATTTGTTTTCCAAACAAATGTGAAATAACTTGAAGACATTTAAATGTTACGAAAACAAATGAGTTCGTAAAAGCTCCCGAGGCCAAAAGTAGTATCACTGTGCTTAGATGCTCGTAATTAATGCTCTCGTTAATTGGTTGAAAAACTGAACGACTAAAATCCATCGGGACTTAAGCAATTTGTACAGCAAGGTTTTGACTTTTTTCTCTTGTGTTCGCGATTAAGGTTAATTTGTGGTTAGGTTGTATATATTTAGAAAAAAAAGGAGAATGTCTTAAGGAGTAAAAACAAATTAGAATCAGGATTCGAATCTTAGAGTTTTATAGAAAATGTGGAATTTTTACGCATTTCTTTCTTAACCGTTTGAGAAAAAAGCATTTTGTTTTAATTAGAGTCATTTCCACAGTTTTTATTTTGTGTCTGTTATTATGATAGGAATTACAATTTTTGGGGGGGTTTTTTTTGTTCTTGAGCAATGTTACGCATTTATTTGTGGTAAATCTGTGATTTTTTTTCTATTTTTTTAAAAGATGATAAAAATAAATTAAAGGAAAGAAGAATTCTTTCAACTCTACCTGCTTTTACATTTACGTGTTTTTAAAAAAAGCAGCAAACTTTATTTTTTTTCTTTCATCTTTTTTTTGAAAAACTTCTGTGAAAGTAACAAGGAAAAAAATAGCTTTTTGAGTAGAATTACGATTTATATGCAGAATATTTTTAAGCAAAATATTTTTACTCAGAGTTAAAAATCCTCAGTCATGTTTTATACATTAAAAGGCTAAATTTTTATAGTTTGAGAAATAAATGTAGTAACTTCATGCTAAAATTTACACAAAATCAATAATAATAATGATTTTTTTATGATCCTTCTTAAGTCGTTTATTTTCTCTGAAACATTTGGTTAACTTATTATAACTAACACAAATCTAACGAATTCCTTTTTACTCAATAGTTTTATCTTACTTATAAGATTAATATTTTACATATAAGTATAAATTCTTAACTTTTTTCAATTGCGTATTACTTTGATTTTAATAATCGTTTATATTTAGTGCAGTCCCAATCTCATCTTGAGAGTTTTCAAGAATTGTGTTTCAAAAATTGGATGCCCTCAGTGAGACATTCTGTGCACGCATTTTGCTAACTTCATTCTTACACAAACGATATAGGAAAAATCTAAACACTTGCCGAATATTTAAAAAATTGAAGCAACAATTAAACCAAGTTAAAAGCCTGGGATACTGAATAAACAATTTTTTTGCAGCATGTTAGTTTTAATTTCTATCACCAATGAAATTAATATTCATATAAATTTTATATACTGATAGAGTTACATTTTCAAGATAAAATTTTATTAAAATCAAGTTTTTCTAACTGAAAAAAGTGCTCAGTGTCATAAAAACATATTAGTCTTTAATTAATTAAACTGGATTAAATAGATAGTATGACCCTTAATCGAAATTTTTTTGTCATCATCTAACAAAAAATTCCATAACATGGTCACCATGATAATTATTCAATCTTACTTAAAAGGTACATAATTTCCATTTTCCTAGGTTTCACTTCCTTTCAAACGTTTAGATTCTTAATTTTCCGTGCGATGCATATTTAATCAATCGCAGACATAACACAACATTAGATATTAAATGTGATTCAAGCAATCTATTAAAATATTCCGCGTTTATAAATACTACTAATTGGATTGCTATTTTAGTTTTATTGCTGAAATCCTTTTTAAAACAGAAATATTATTTTTATTCCAGTTAAATATGTCTCTTTATGAATCCTGGAATTAAATCAAATGAAGTTAATTAAATTAAAGGCTTGATTAACTGAATGTGCATTACAAATACTTCTTTGAACCACTGGTGATTGGTCAAGCAAGAACAGCAATCCGACATACTCTTTCCTTCTCAGATTAACATCTAATCACATGAACTTTCATGGCCTGAATATATAAATGTATTAATATAGTAATTTATGTTGTGTTTTATTATACGGCTTCAAAAAATCAAGTTGTGATCATAATCTTTTACGTATTAATTTGGCAGTGATTTTGTCACTAGCAGTAAATCCTATTATTCTATTTCTCCTTTTATAAAGAAGATTAATAATTTTGAGACAAAAAAAATTAAAAGAAATATTATGGTATAAATATGTAGATAAATTCAGCCGAGATTTTTCATGCCTAACTCTACTAAAAATTAATAATGCATACTTATACAGGCTACAGTATGATAAATGAAAATTGGCCTAAAATTTCTCACGTAGTTGAGAAGTTATTAAAACAAGGGATCTATATATATAATGATTAAATTTTTATGGAACATGTACTATACCCCGAGTAATTATATATCTAAATATAATTCGAAGTTGGAAATAGATGGTTTTCTAAGAAGTGAAATAAATAATGTTATAATGAATTGTAAACTACAAAATAATTGCTTTAATTTTAAATACACTGGTGAAAAAAAATGAAGGCCGAGACGACTTTTCAAATGTAATGTCATGTAAAAGTGTTCCAAATTGACTCAAACAATTCACATTCTAGATTCACAAGACAAAAGAAGATGGAGAAAAGTATCAACATTTTCCAAATAAGAAAACCAAAAAGCTACAAACGAATTTTATCGAAAGTCTATGTAGCGTCCAAAACAATTGTGCACAAGACTGAAATGTCTATGTAACAATTAGCTAAAAAGAAAATATAATTTTAGAATGGTTATGAGCCCCCCTGACTGCAATCAAGTTTTACTCCGATTGTTCTTGCTGAGTACGAATTGGTCAACGGGCTACTCATACAACTCTGCTCACTTGTACGGCAATCGCAGCTGCGAATCGTTTGTGGCGTTAATTACGTGCTTCCGAGCGCTCACTAGAATTTATCTGAAATGTTTAGGATTAGATCCGGGGTCCAGATAGATCAATACAAAGGTTAAATTTCTTCATTCACCAGTAGTTCTACTACAGTCGTAGGATTAGATATATTTTTAGTGTCCATCAAAATGAACTTACATCCCGCGCGTGAGCGCGTAGCATTTATAAAACAGACACAAGTGAGGAATGAAACTATTTCTACAAAAGCAGGCAACAGTGACTGAAACTTCTTGGAAAATGTGATATGAATACAGATAATAAAGTAGAATTCCCATACCCAAAGGGGAATTCCATTATATCCACACCTAACCTCTATCCAGAACTCGTGAATACATTAAAAATTGTTAGACGAATCTGATCATAAATGAAAAGAAAAAGCTATGAAAAGAAATTTTAACACTAGAAAGATTGAAATTTAGTATATACCTATATTGCCGAAAAACAATAAAAATGACTGCATTGTAAAAGAATAACTAATGTGTAAAAAAATTTATTTAAAATTAATTTTTAATATTTTTTTATATTATTTACAGTCATATAACAAGTTATTAGTAAATATTAACAATACAAAAAATTACTTCACTTAGGAAAAAAGTGTATTCTAAGAAAGTCTAAGAAGTTGTGTCATTATATACGTAATTGTTTTTCTAATAGAAATCAAAAGGCAGTCACAATGACTTCCTTGGGCAATCTAATGTTAAGAAACATACAATTTTTCTTTGTATTAGTTGCTTATTTTGTATTATTTGTCTCTGTAAAATCGATATTAGGCATTATGTGCTACATGTACTTTGAGTCTCATCCTCTGTTTGGTATCTGTCTCTTCTCACCGTTAGGAAAACTCGGGTTGCCTATCCGTAGGTCCTTGCTATTGAGCAATCGGATTGAGTTTAAAATGTCTTTCATATTCATGAAACTATGCTTTTGGGGATCTTGAACTCCGAAGGCACATGCTGCGAACTTTCTCCATCTTTCAAATGTTTCAACCTGTGGTAAAGTCATCAGGATATTGTTACATGGCTGCTCAATAGACATATCACTTGGGGGAAGAAATTCCAATTCGTTTAAACCGACGTATTCAATTTAATAGTTTTCACAGAAATTCTGATTGTACACTTCCAGGTTTCTTTTTATCCTTTTAACACTTTCAACACTTTATGCTGCGTATATGTGTATGCCATAGCGTAAATAAATCTAATATGAATCATGATTGAGTTTTCTTTCCAGATTACTCGTTCTACTGATATTTTCATTCATAAGTCTTTGCTTTCAGCGGTGTAGATCAATACTTGTTACTAATCCAGTTTTATCAGCATGGGCGATTTTGAGCCAAGAATCAATGTTTTAAATACAGAGTGTTATCTTAATTATGAATCTTGCCTCACACTCAAGTGTAATAAATATTCCGCAAATTAAATTCATAAATCTAAATTGTCATCCAATGGAGAAGCAGAGCATTAATTAAAATCTTGAAGCTTGTGTTCTGAAATATCTTTTATATATTTATATTACTTTGCTTATTATTGAAGAATAGCATTTAGCATAATGTAAAATGACATACACACACATTAGATATATATAATACTTATGATATGTCGAAAATACTTTCAAAATTACATAAAGATAATTTATTTAAATATATTAATTGTGATAGATTTAGTTCTCTCATTGGGTTTGCACTGAAGGAGAACTATATTATTCATAAGGGTAACTATTATCAACAGATTAAAAGTTTACCACCAGGTGGCCCAACTAGCAAATGTAAAGGCAATTTATATTCACATTGTTTTGAAAATAGCTTTATTGCTATTTCTGAATATCAAATTTTTTGTTATATAGATGATATTATCATTTTTGGCAAGATCACAAGACAATTCTAAACCTAGCACTAGTTTTTATCCTCAATTTAATACAGACAAATAGTAACAACTCTGAAACAAATTTTCTTGATATAGAAATTAAATTAAAATATAATGTTATAAATACTAATATTTTTTATGATAAAAGAGATGAATTAATTTAAATTCAATATTATAAAGGTGTATCACACACACACACACATATATATATACATATATATATTGGGAAAGTAATGTACATGTTTCTATATTCAGAAATATTATTATTAATTACATACAACGCGCAATATATTTCTTACTTCGAAAAAATCAGAAAAAATAAAATGCTATAAACATTTCCGTAAATATTGCTTAATTGAAAAAATATACAATTTATTTTATTAATGGTTATTTGTATAAAACTTCTAAATAGTAAGGATTAAAATTCTTTAGAATATTAATAGTTTATTATTATAAATTTATCAATTTTCCTAGATAGACCTGCATATTCAAATTTTAGATAAAATTACTTATTATCTTAGTTTTATTTTAACCATACTATTTGTTAAATATTTAAATACATTTATAATTCTAGTGTCCCTGAAGTATAACGGCAGTATTTATACATACTCTTTAATTATTTTATTTCTATTAATTTCATACTTTTGCTATGTACCACTATTCAGCCAATTCCATGCTTTAAATTTGTATTTGGGTCCAGAATCTGACAATAACTTGTTTATTGTACTTAGATTTAGCGCGGGCTCTGCAATTTTGAATCCAACGTTTAAGTAAGTTACCTTTATCTTGTAATGGATTTAGATATTCTATCCAATCTTTTTAATAGCATTTTGAACAGTGCTATTAACAGAAAGGGGAAAGGTTGTCTAGCCAAAAAAGATGTTCAACCCCAATTTTATATAAAATATTTTACATATAAGAACTGTTCAGAAATGTTTATAATACTGCAGCGTCCATATATATAGATTTTAAATTACCTTAAAAACCGGCCTAAAACGCGCTCTTATACTTTCAAGTATGTTCGCCGTGTATAACACGCACCCCGCTTTCTAAGAAGAAATCTGAAATTTTAATATACCACGTTCTTATATTTTGAAGTCATTTATTCGAGGTATTATGCCAGACTTTTGAAATAATAGTATAAATTTAGAACTAGAATTGTTTTAGTTCATAAGGACATTTCATTTAAATATACAGCATTTTGATATGTGTAAAAGTAAATTTTTTTTTATGCTCATCTCTTTTGTTATTTTTAAATCTATCGATTTTGTACCCTTCGTATAACGCGTACCCTTATATTTAGATATCATTTTTTGTGTTCAAAGTGCACGTTATACCCTGGATTTTACGGTATATTAATTTATGCTTTCTAATATATTTTTTTCTAAACTCTTATGTCTGGTTTATATAACAATTTCAGTTTTTTTGCTTCAGTTTTAGTGATTATTGATAATTCATCTCTCTATAGTAGAGAATATTAACTATATATAAATACCTAATTGTAATTTTTTAGCTTATGTACCTAAGCTACGATAACCTGGTAAAAAAGGACATTTGGGTCTGATCGCAGTAAGGAACAAGGTATTTACATCGAATTCGCTCTACAACATCGTTTCTCAAACTGTGGGGCGCTCCCTCTTAGTGGATAGTGATAACTCTACGAGAGGGGCGCGAGAGCACTGAGAAGTCGAAAACAAAATATTACTGAAAGTAAGCATTTAAAATAATTATAAAGTAATATACACAAAGTAAGCAAACAAAATACATTCAGACATAATAAAAAATAAATTACACATTTACACTGATATACACTTATAAATATATCATTACTGCACACAATATATTTCATAATTAATTTAACAATACTAAGTTATGAACAAGTTTAATAATTACCAGTAACCCCATGGAATTTATAAGAAAAATATATACGAAACGATTTTTAATTAATCCTTTAACTGTCGATTAAAAATCCGTGATTCTGACCCCAATGCCACCGTTTTCCACGTAGGCGCGCGTATGTGATGTATTAGGGGTGGAAGGGAATAAGTAATAAATAAAAGCAAATCCTCTGAAATAAGTAAATCCTGCGCAAACACTGTCAAGGTACTTTTATTGCATTCCAAAGCTATCAGAATAATTTTAGGGATAGCAGTGCACAGAAACGATCATACTTCGGAAAGACGTATATATACGTCCAACAAATTAACGTTTTGGGCAAGCGAGACGTTTATATACGTTTATATACCAGTAGCCCTTAAAAGATTAAAGTCGTATCATAGCTTTATCGTCAAAGTATATTATTATTGAATTCAATACATTGTCATTGTATGGAAGGGGGCGTGAAGAAAATTTTGGTATAATACTGGGTCGCAAATATTGAAAGCTTGAGAAGCACTGCTGTACCATCTTACGTGGTGTAAGTAAGAAGCTTGTTTAGTTAGACTACGCAAGTTCCTTCTATTATACAAAACCATTGTTATAATTTATGAACTCTATTATCAATAGTCAATTAAGCAGTTGCTAACATTAAATGAATCGACTAGCTGATCTATTACATCGGGTTCCAGGCATTGGGAGTAATAGCGTTTATGTTTCAGAATGATGAATTGTTTATTAATATAGTATTGCGAAGCAACAGGAACACTGTTGACGCAGTATTTCGAGATTTTGAACTACGTTTAAGTGATGAAGGTGACAAATGTGTTGGCACCCTACGCTAGAAAGTTCCACAGTAAACCAATGTGAAAACTTTGAGACTCGACATATTTAATGTGCTTATCCCCTTTTCACTAGGGATTCTGAACTCGACCCCATAACTCGTTCCATATTTGCTGTAACCTTGCCTCTAGTTCATTCAAGCTCGTGGTATGCCCAACTCGGCGTCCCAAATTATCAACGATAGGCTCGATTGGAAACCAATCTGGGGATTCGGCAGGCCAAGGAAGGGTAGTAACAGGGCGGAGACAGTCTTGTTACAAACTTGCTGTGTGAAGCCAAGCATTGTCTTGTTGAAAAATGGCTACTGGGAGCCGTTGCATGAGTGGCAACTCATGTGGTTGCAGGACGTCATGGACATACCGCTGTGCTGTCATGGTGCCAAGGATCAATACTAGAGCAACCGTGTTTTGTACGCAATGGCACCCATGCAATCACACTAGTTGTGGGAGCGGTGTGTCGGTGGTCTCCACACACGAACATTATTGTCATCACTGCTAAGATTGAATCTGAATTCGTGGCTAAAGACGACCTGGTTCCATTCCGCTGCAGTCCAGTTTCCTCGTGCGTGGCACCACTGCACGGAGGCGTCGATGGGTGGGCGTCAAGGGCAGCATACGTAATGGGCGCCATGATCCATAATGTCCTTCAGCCAGGAGCCTTCGTATGGCTCGAGCAGACCCCCCCCCCCTAGTGGACGGGCCTGGATGGCGCCCGATGAAGCAGTTGGCCTTACGAGTGTATTTCTAACGGCGGTCTTCTCGACGACTGGTCTGTCGAGGGCTTTCTGAGCCTGGTCTTCGTGTAAATGACATCTCATGGATCCACTGGTCCCAACACCTCCTCAGAACACAATCGGAGAGGCCCAATTGACGAGCTAGTCGCCTAAATGACCACCCAGATACCATCATATCGTTGATTCTCCTCCTCTCAAACTGCGACAGCTGCTCAGATTGTCTTCGGGAACAGCGTAATGGCATGTCTACTTCAGCTCTTTCTTTGTAAACGATTCAGAACATTCAAACAAGCTTTGGTTACCTGTTTTATACTTCACTAATGACGTTAAACGCCCTCTACCTGCAATGCGTAATGCACAATCACGCATCATTTCTAATCATTTGCATATCTTCTCGACATGTACCTTTATGGCATGTACCTTTATATATATATATATATATATATATATATATATATTCATGCAAATAAATCTCAAACTTTTATTTTGCCTACCTGTGTCTACTTATACTTATCGACTATAAATTATAAATTTTTTTAAAGAAGCTTAAGGTTTTAATTACAAACTAGATGATTTTTATTTAGACAGAAAATGTACTAACCATTACGCATATGAAATAATGTGAAATGCAACAAAGCTTACAATAATAAAAGCTTTTAAGCTTAAAAATATTCTATAAATAAAACCAAAAAATGTCAACCTTTTTCTTTTGGAGATTTTTTAATGCAAAATAACTCAAATTTTTACTTTTTTTTTTGTCTGCTTACAGGGGCAAAATATTATAATTATTTTATACAGGATATGTTATTTGTAATGTAGTAATATGCAATACTATCAATAAAATCAGCATTTGTCTGTATTAAAATCAGAACAAGCATACAGGAAAAACAATTATTTAGAAATTGGAATTATTTCAACTACAAAAGGTTAATATAAATTCTCTTGTTTATTAAATAGATATAAATAAATTAAGGGCAACTATAGCTAAAAATTTTAATTTATCATTCTTCACAAACTGTTGCTATTCAAATAATCAAAGATACGAAAATGAATGATTAGGGAAAATGGGGCTTGGACATTATTACCCAAATTGCAAAAGGGCTAATTATCATCAGTACTGGAATAATTTAGCCATTCCTTAATTTGTAATTGTCAAGCATGTTTTCACCGCATAAAATGATAGAAAATTTATTTTATCTTTCTATATAATCACGGATTAAAGCTACTATGTGTATTGGTTCAACATTGATATCTAGATGATTTAGTTCTGTGATGGATATATTAAAAGCAATGATAAGAAAGTGTCAAATACACTCTCTCTAATCGAGAACTAGGAATTGGAATACACATTTGAATCCTACAGATGTCGTCTCTTATGAAATAGACATCAAATATCTTCTAATAGTGATATTGTAATGACAGGGTTCAAAATTATGATACAGAATGTCTGAGATTCGTACTCGTATATTGGGTAGATCATTTAATTAATACTAGTTATTTAGGATTAAAGAAGGTACTAATATCACTATAAATCATCTTTGCATGAGACTACCTGTAAGATCCCCATTAATTTTAATATATCTTAATACATTAGATTAATGAGTCATGAAAAATAGAGAATTCTAAAAATAAAAACAAATGAGAGAGATAAACTTTTGAAACTCTGTGGTTCTTACTACTGTCATATACTTGTAGAGTATTTTAATATGTCAGCTGAATATTAACATTGTGAGCCTCTTAACTTGTTCACTCAAAATGGTGAAGTTTATTTTAATTGTAGACAATTTCTTCAAGAGAAGTTTTCATTTTCAAATGGTTTCACATAATGTAAATATTCTCTTTTAAATATTTTTATTATTTGAATATATCAGAGTTTTCATAGAGCCTAATCCCTGACGTCACTTTTAAATTCCAGTTGAGGATTGTTGAAAATCATATACACAATTCAGAACAAAGAGCATATTTTTTCTTATGAATGCTTTGATATTGAGGCCAGCCTAGCGGTTTAGGTAATGGACTCATCGCCGGCAAGTCATAATTTCCAGTCTAGTACCCCCGAAGACCCGTCGTATAAGGGAGCGATGCGCATTAAATCTGTCGAGAGCTCAAACATCCTTCCATTGGTGTGGTAGTTAGGAGAGGGGGTGCCAAATCTGGTTTTGTCCTCGTCACTTGACCATGATTTAAAATTACGAGGTGCATTGCTGAAAGCCCTCGAATAGTTTAACAGTGCGACGTTAACATTCACTAACTAGCTAAGCTTTGATGTCATTTGAAATCGGTAGGCTATCCACGTACAAAAGTGTGAAAAAGTGTTCTGTGTGTAAAAATCTTTCGCTTACGGCTTGATATGTTCCAAAATTATTTAATGTTATATTATTCAATATTTTAATTTTAAAATTTATATTTATTTATAAATTAGTTTTTGATTCACTATGATTCGTAAACATGGCTATACATTATTGTCTCTGAATTTCCCTATATGCTTAGTTTCTTTCTTGCTACTACTGTATTTCTATATAAAAAAAGATTTATATAAAAATTTCAGAAAAATCCAAAAGTCCATTAACAACCTATAATGTAATAACATTAGTTTAGATCCACTGCATGGTTATTCTCTACAGTTTTCTAGGCCCCTAAAAATAAGAAATATAATATAGGAGAAAATAGAGCTAATAGGACAATTTTTCGTATGGTGACTTGAGAGACTGGCTTAAAAATATAAAGATCCATTACCTATATTTCGAAGAGTTGAAATATTAAACAAAATACATCGAGTGGTTTGGAAAACAGTTCACTGTAGCATACATACATATAAATGCACGTGATTGCGCAGTACGCATGAACATATTAAATTTCTACTTTTGCAAAGTTGAGCAGTAATATGACTATTTTTTCAATTTATTTTGAAACATTTAATTTATTAAGCTTTCTTAAGATGAGTTTTTACTAATGCATAAACACAACAGGGAGGCAATCCGTTTTCTTCCCTTCTTTTGATAGAACTGTCCATAATTATTAAACACATGCAGGTTTGTTGTTAATAACGTGCTTGGTTACAAAGTTCGTGAATGGTTTATTCATACAAGATAGATAAGAGCACCATAAATGTTACATGTTTAAACATTTCTTTCATAAATAAAGAATTAGTATATTCCCGAATATTTTATGTATGCAAATCTTTCAGCTAACAATATTAGATTATAAGCAACACACAAATGATATTGATAAAACTGATACTTTTCCTACTTACTTTACCAAAAGCAACAATATAACGCCTTATTTTATTTAAAAATAATATTTATGTTATAAAATAATTAACTTTTAATTAGGGAAATAACCTTCTGAATATTTTCCTCTTTAAAAGATTATAATTTAATGATTTTCGTATTTTTATTTAATGACTTATTTCCGCTATTTAAGCTAGAAATTGGAAGATAGTTAAAATATTAAATGTTAAAGAATTATAAAAGCCACATATTGCTTATAAATATGTTACATACTTTTAAGGAATGGTTTCAAAATATTAATGTATTCTAATGGATTATAAATTTGTAAATGTGTAATATTACATCAGTATTTCAAATGAAAGTATATTCAACACTAAAATGGAAATCATGAGGCTCATTGCCCATTATTTTTATCCCAGAAAATGCAAGTAAATAAATTTTTAAGAAGCTCCGAAAATTCAAGTTATATCCTTAAAAAAGTTTTAGCTAAATTTTTTCATCAAAACAGAAATTTGCGAAGCAGAGAAGAATAAAAAAAATATAATGAAAGAGGGCTGAAAATACATTCTGGGAATGACATAGTAAGCTGTTCTTTATAAAATTGATATGGTGAATTTTTTGAAAAAAAAATAATTTAGGGGAACCAAAGCTAGTTTTGAGTCAAAAAGTAATTAATGTTTAAGTAGACATTTTCCTTAATTGAAAAATTGACTGCATGAAAATGGTTTGAATTATAAACCATTTTTGGCTCAGTTAATCCAAGGAGTCATCTTTTCTTGGAACTAAATAAAATTCTTATTTTACCAGATTTTATTACGAATTTTAAATTTCAATGATTCAATTTTTGATTAAATTAACAGAAATATTTAAGAACCAAAATAAATATAAATAATTTATTTCATCTTAAAATCCCCGTTTATTTACCTTTATTAATTCTGTATAACTCTGAGCCCCACAGAACACAGCAAAGCACTATTTTTGTAATCTCGTACAAAGATGGTGCATCTAACTTTGGTACAACAGCTTTTGTACATGTTATAACCTGAACAACAATTCCAGGAACGTTGAATCATC